>BCLG01000828.1:90002-103974 GCA_001602295.1 Zoysia matrella
GGAAAATTCCGGGTTTTCGAAAAGTTCGGGGATCACAAGAAATTCGGGGTTTTCGGAAAGTTCGGGGATCACGGGAAATTCGGGGATCACGGGAAATTCGGGGTTTTCGGAAAGTTCGGGGATCACGGGAAATTCGGGGATCACGGAAAATTCGGGGTTTTTGGAAAGTTCGGGGATCACAGAAAATTCGGGGTTTCCGTGGACACGGGAAAACTGTAACGTGTCCGTGCCCGTGGACACGTGCTCCGAGTCCGGTAGTGACCTGACTGGGGGTCACAGTAGCGTGACCGTGTCCAAGCTTTTGGACATGAGTAAACAGGTTAGGTGGCAACTGTGTCCTTGGAGGGTGGCACATGCCATTCTAAACGCATGAGAACAAAGATCTAAACGGGTTTACTAGGAGTATTACATGCCTATTAGCAAAAGCGGGAAGCTCTGGGTTCATGTGTAGATGTGCTGGACGTAGGGCCTTATGTGTAAACATGGGTAGACCTAATTTGAAATAAGAACAAAGATCATGGGGGTTTGTGTAAGAATTACTGAACCTAATACTTTATGCGCAAATTTGAGGGGCTTTTCTGTAAAGAGAACATTACCAGGAAGTCCCCCATTTCTCCCCTAATTGATTTGGGCCCCTGTCCTTGTCTTGAGGTCACTAATCAGAGCCAATCCACGGCCTCGCTGTGGACCTAGCCGGCGACCCGACCGCTGGCTGGCCGGAGGGGCTGGGGCTTCGGCGGAGGAGCTAGTCGACGTCGCGGTGGACCTGCTCGCGGACGCGATGGGGCCGGGGAGGCGACGCAAAACGCCGGTGACAGAGAGGAGGGGCGGCACGGCAGGGGGCGCGCGGCGCCAGGCTGCAGGGATGCTGAGCGGCCATGGGACTCCGGCATAGGAGCTAGAGGGCTGCGCGGTGGAGCTCGTCGAGGGTTCGAAGGAGCTGGGGAGGCGCTGTCCTGAGCCGGCATCGACAGGCGGCGGTGCGTCCCGGTGGTGCACGACGGTGCTCGGCTAAGTCCGCATTTCGCACAAATTGGCCGGACTCAGAGGAAGATGAGGCCGTGGCGGTGGTGTACGCGACGCTGAGAGGGGAGGCGCTCGCCGGAGGGCATGAATTTACGGCGGCGCTCGGTGATGGGGGTGGTCGGCAGCGGAGGAGGTGAGGTCGATTGAGCCCGATTCGACACAGGGGAGGGGGTGATATGTGGTCCCGGGAGAGAGGCAGGGACGTCGTGCGCGCGGCGCGTGGTAGGGCGCGTGGCGCCGCGCATGATGGTGCGCTGGCTAAGCGGTGCGAGGAAGAAGACAGGAGAGGAGATAGTCGCTGCCGAGTGGGGCCCGCCGGATTCTCTTTCCTTTTTTTCTATTTTTCTATTTTCAGCAGCAGCCTCTGTTTTTCCCTCAAAAGGTCAACTTGCCGAGCTCCAATAAATGTGAAATTTTGCAGGGTTGAAGAACTTTTCAGGATGAACAACTTTCGTTTTGGAATCATTCTTAAATTCTGAATAGATTTAATTCTATGGAATTCGGAAGATAAATGGCTATTTGAATGGAGGAAATTAATTTGAATGAGGTAAATAAGTCTCAAGAGAATTAGGCGGGTTTGGAATTCAAGGAATTCGATAAGACAGGAATTCACAAGTATTGGGTTCGAAGGAGTTGAATGAATTTCAATTTCAGAGAAGTTTGTCGGATTTAGAATTAAAGGATTGAGTTAAGTTTGAAATTCAAAAGAACACAGGAAAATAAACGAAAGAAAAGGGAACAAAACGCGGTCAATCACTTGTCACACTTCAATTTTTAATATTTTGCAATCTTCAATTTAGATAAGTTTTAATTTAGTGAGGTTTTTGCCTTTTGAAATAGAAACGAAAAGAAGAGGTGAGAAGTAGAAAGAAAAATGGTAGGGTGAAAGTTAGAAAAATTTTGAATTACGCATTTTTAAACTTGTTCTAAACTTCGGGATGTCACAGGTAGGTGCGGCGCAGGGCTCGCACGGCGCGCGCGTCGCGGCCGGTGTCACGACGGCGACGAGGTGCATCGAAGCGCTACTCCACTTTCACGGGGGGCGCAAGAGGCAGTGCGCGGGTGCTACGTTCACGCGTGTGCGGTTGGCTTGGCTAGAGGTCGTGCGATAGTGCCCGGCGGCGTGAAGGTGGCGGTGGCGAGCGGTGGTGCTTGGCGCGAAGCTTTGAGGTGAGTGATTCGATTGTGCCGACGAGCTAGGCAGGTAGTGTGGGTGGCGGTGGTGCTGTAGCTTCGGTCGGACCGGTGCCCCGGTGACCGGCGGCAAGTAATTCGACGGTGCGGCGACGGCGGAGGTCGGAGGGGAATCGGAAATTGGCCGCGAGAGGGACAGGGAAACCGACCTGCGAGCTGCGGTGTGGCACAGTGAGGTCGGGAGGCTGCTCGGGGAGCTTTTATAGTCGGCGAGACGGCCGGAGGAGCGCGGCGCGGCGGCGACCGGTCAGTGGCGGAGTAGGTGGCTGCATTTACTCGAGGTGGGCGAGCTCTGCTGCACGACGTGACGACGTGATGTGAGCTAGGTGCTGTGGGTGACGCGCGGGAGCTGGTAGCATGGGCGGCGTGCCGTCAATCGGCCGGTCTCCGTCGAGCGACGGCGACGCGGTAGTGCGGCTGACGTCGAGCTCGAGCGCGAACACAACGCGGCGAGGCGGAGTGGTGCATGACGAATGGCGGTGTGACGTTGAGCGAACACGACGACGTCTTCCCCGGGCCTTTTGCTGCGCTGGGCCGTCTCGCGCACGCGCGCGGCCCGGCCGGGAAAAGTTTAAGGGGAGGGGGTTGTGGTGGCTGGGCTGATGGCGGAGTGGGCCGCTGGGCCGGAGGCGGGAGTGGGAGAAGGAGTGAGGCGGCGGGGCGCGGTGCTTGGCCGGGAGCGGCCCAGCCGCGGGAGGGGGTGGTTTTCTTTTTTTTCTTCTTTTTTTTTGAATAGCTCAAAATTCGAATAAATTCAATAAATCCCGAAAAAGAAAACTCTACTCAAGCACTTATCAAGATTCAAATTTTAAATTTGAAAATTTTCCTTTTTGAGTTTATGTTCATTTTATGAGATTTTTCTATTAAAATAAAAATAAAAAAGGGGTCAGGAAATAGGAAAATGCTTGAGTGTTATTTGCTTGAGATTTTTGAGGGTATCAAAGGTTTTAACTTGGTTTACCTTCCACTTACCCTCTTTCGGTTTCTTTGGCTTTATCATCTTGGGCCATGAAACTTGCCCCCGGGGTCTAGAACCTGAGATGGTGACCTTGAGAGATTCTTGACCATCGGGGGACTTCTCAAACATCACCTTCCTAAAAATCCTTTTCTCACTCGGAGAAATAGGCATCTCCTCCCCGATGACCACGTTCTTCCCCTTTGTGGTATCGGCTTGATGAAGCCGAATCAACACTTTAGGATTGAGCTCTAGAGTGTTGACGTGGAAGGGGTGTTTGTCGATCTGCATTTTCTTAAGACTCAATCGTCCCTCATTAAGGGTCGATTGGATCTGTCGACGAAAAATATTGCAATCATTAGTAGCATGAGAATAAGAGTTATGCCATTTATAATATGCCCTACGCTTAATCTCATCCGCCGAAGGTAAAGCATATGCAATCTTAATGTATCCACCTTTATGCAGCTCATCAAATATTCTATCACACTTAGCTACATCAAATGTGTATTTTATATGGTCTTTCCGATTCTTATGAACCGGTTTGAGTGAATCGCAAGCAAACGATTTGACTCTAGATGGCCAAACGAACTCGGCAGCCAAAATGTCATTAAAATCATCATCGGAGTTATCCGAATCATATTCTACGACGTGTATGTTATGACGGGTCTTATAATTATGTTTTATTCTTTACTTCGGCTCTTTTGAGCCGAAGCCCTTTGTTGGAGGTGAGTGAGTGTGAGAAAATCGTACCTCCAACTTCTCCCTAAGATGCGACCGTAAACCATTAAAAGCTAGGTCGGCTAAGTCTTTTTTAGAAATTGTTAAATTAAAGCATCGGTTCTTAACGTCTCTAAACCGCCGAAGATAGTCAACGACGAGATCCTCTTTTCCTTGTCGAACCGATGTCAAATGTGACAATTTTAATTCATTGTCCTCGAGGTAAAAATGATCATGGAACTTACGCTCTAATGACTCTCATGTGTAAATAGAGCCCGGGGATAATGACAAAAACCAAGATAAAGTGGTTCTGGTTAGCGATAATGAAAACAAACGTACTTTTAAAACTTCACTAAAATCTGTTTCTCCTAATTGTGCTACATATTGACTAATGTGCTCCCAAGTGGTTTTGCTATCTTCGCCATTGAATTTGACGAAGTTAGAAACACGCCATTCTACGGGATATGGGACTGAATCAAAATACACGAGGTATGGTTTTTGATAAATTCGGTCCCTCCCCTTAAGATCCACTCCTAGTGTCTCACAAAATTGTCTATTTAAGTCCTCCTTAATGCGCGCCATACACTCCTTTATGTTGGCAATGGGTAGTTTAGTAGACGTACTCGATGGTGGAGGATGTGCGCTTGTTTCATGGCGCTAAATATTTCATTAGAGACAGGGCCATGAGGGATTCTCATACCGCTTGGTGGGATGGGCGGTGTGCTATATGCAACGATACGGTAAGGAAAAACAAAGTTAGCCAATTCACTCAATCGGTTTATGGCAGGATTGAGGATGCTAGTAATTGGCTCTACGCTAGTAAGAGACACTACTAAAGCGTTGGTTTGCATGGGTGATGGAAAACTAGTTTGTTCACTAAACGAGTTCAACGGCATGTCATACGTAGGGTGTTCTACATTAGAGGTAGCAGGCGCCGATGTACTAGCTACACGTGCAACATGAGACGATGATACAATACTGACATTTTTAGCTTTAGATAAGTTTTTTTGATTATGTATTGCATATCATTTGTTAAGACATTTTTCATGTTGACAAAGTAACATGAAAGGTCTTCAAGAGTAACGGGAGGGCGCGAAGATGTACTTACATTGGCAGCACCCATGGCCGCGTCGTCGTCGACGGCCGGAAGAACGGGCTCCTTCACTTGAGAGATCGCGCCTTGGCGGTCCTTCTTGAAACACGTCAAGTACTCTTGCAGCTCCCGCTCCTCGCGTGCCTTGGGCGCCTCTTCCGAGACCCTCCGGCGTTCTAAGAACGCCATGCACGCCTGCTCGAGCAACTCCTCCAAGGATGGCATGACGATGTTCGTCATGGAGATCTCAGAGGTCATGGTGAAAACGATGATTCGGTTTGTGCAACCGGAATCAATCTTCCCCAGCGGAGTCGCTAAAAAAATGTGTTGACGCCGAATCGGGTCCGGGCCAACACACCGCTCGCACGTCTGTGTGCGGGAATGCCGGTGCTTCTTCAACGCCGAGTTTGGGCAACACCTAGAAAATCCCGCCTCGAGAGGGACCCTGTCGGAGGTGGATCGTCCTAAGGTTGATCTGGGCTTAGTTAGGCTAGTCGGATCGTCCTCAAACGTCACCGGGATGAAGAAAGAACAGTAACAGGGGTCGAGTGAGGGAATTAGGATTAGAAAAATGCAAAATATAAAGGCAAATGGTTTGATCAATTGGGATACCCTTCAACCGGTCATGGACCTCTGTTTTATAGAGGTGGGATGGTCTTATCACGCAGGGCACCAGATCCCTTAAGTTAAGAAAGAATTTGGAATTGATCTGCTAAAAACTTTTCTAAATCGACACTACTAGAGTTTTCGATAAAGTGCTGGAGTCTCTGGTATGACACCGGAGGATCCGTCGTGTAAATCCGAAGGACCCGAGAAGGCCTGTCGGACACTCTGGTGCTGTGCCAAACACTCTGGTGTACAAAACACCGAAAGCGAGAGGGCTTATCGAACAATCCGGCAAAGTGTCAGACACTTTGGTGGGCCGAGTGCCCAAATCCGAGAATGCCTACCGGACAGTCTGGCACAGTGCCGGAGACTCCGGTGGGCAAAATGCTCAAACCCGAGAAGACTTACTGGAGGCTCCGACATTGTACCGGACACTCCGGTGAGGCTAGTTTTTGGGTGTCAACACCACCAACAGCTGCTTGGATAGGAAAGAACAATCAATAACCGCATTGGATGTCCACTATCTATCTGTTCTGTAACATCGTGTATAAATACGACTCATATCCACACGCACTCACGTAAACCACACAGACGCAGCAATTTACAGTTTGTGTTCGCTCTTGCATCGTGTAAAAGAATTAATCAGTAGGAGTTACTATGATTTCAGTTGATGGCTTTATTTTAAGTTGGTTGTTCCCACTCTAAACTTCCATATTATGAGACTAAATTTCATGCTTGCAAGCACACATGGGAGCACTTAGCCCCAAAGGCCATGGGCCTCGCACAATTAATTAGAAAGTTGCTCCTCATGTGCAGTAAATAAGCATCCATGTAATGATTCTGCAGGTAACATTTCACTTAAAAATAATCTTACAAAGCGAAAAAAAAGAGACCAAATGACTTAGATACCCGTCTTGACTTAAATAGATGACAATTGGGTTGGCAGGAATCAAAGACATAGCACCCAACTCAATATGACTGTGCTTTCACTAATGAGAAAAATCAGAGAAACAACATGAAGCATATATGCAAAGGTAACATTTCACTTAACGTATGGTTCCTGTATGAAAAATCTTGCAAAGTGAAAAAACCGTGACCAAACGACCAAGGTGTCTCTTGACCAAAATAGTTGACTTGTTAGGAAAGAATAATCCAAAACCATATCACTGAATTTAATATTATAGTGCATTCGCTAATGAGAACATCAGAGAAACAACATGAAGCATATATGCAAAAATAAAGATCATTTTTATTTTATATATCAGAGAATTATACTTTGTAGGCAAATGAAAGATGGACCACTGCCTCTAATAATAAAGCATATGACGCCTAACTATGACATAGTTTGAGTACCAGGCTGGTAACCATCATGCACCCGCAAACCGTTGTGAGTATAAGGTAAACATAGTTTCAGAAACTTCGATTGTAATTTCTTGAAAAACATATTATTCCTGCGAATGTTCCCATCCCATTTTGTACTTAGCACTCATCTCATATCCATACAGTAACACTTTTTTCACATTGCTAATTCAAGAGTATGATCTTTCCCAGCAGTTTCTTATGTGGCTTAAGAATTAAAAAAAAACTGCAGTGCTGATTACACAAACTTTCACGCGGTTCCACAACACAATTAAGGAGGCTAACTGAACTCATTAGACATACTTTGAGTTGTTCCTTTTAAACTGATTCTGTTTTCCAACATCTGCATAACTACAGAATCCTACTTTTATGAAAGCGTATCTAAATGCATACTGACCTACTAATATGCATTTTTTCATATTTTTTAAATATGTATAATAGCGACAAACATCTTAAATTCACATTTTTTTTATACTGACCTACTGAATCTTAAACCCACATAGACTATTAAAAAAACCTTAAATTTTGACTTAAGTGTCATTTTAGATGACAAGTAAAATAACGAGCACAAGGAGAAAGCAAATTAAACAACAAACAATATCACTAATTTTAGTTGTAAATAATTATGTGTCATTTTAGATGGAATGTAATTAAGATATCTGAACATTGATCATCAAATTTGTGTTTGAAATCCTGATTGAACTTTTCAGATTAGTGTATGTATAATTTGACATGAATATTGGTTTAGTGTAACATGTTAATTTCCAGCTCAACGGCACTTATTTTTGACTAGTGAAATCAATAGCTACCGGGATGGAATTTTCTCCCCTTGACCCCAGGTCAACCGTACGTATCTGAATACTATCCACTCACCATCTCGCTTTCTTTACTTTCGGTTGCTCCATGGAATTACTAGAATGATGCGAGGTTGATTTCATACGGCAGGCCATTATTTCATTCTCCGTCGATCGGTCAAGGTCTCGATGCCTTCCGATCGATCTGCGATGATTGCGAGGTAGTATTCTACTGTATTTCGTAGCTTTTCAGACTTAGTTAAGACTCTCGTCTGAGCTATGTTGATCGCATGCAAAGACTAACTCCGGTCATAAGAAATGTAAAGCTGCACCTTCCATCCAATTTACTTTATACAGTCTACGGACATGTGTGAATGAGTAGGAACTGGCCTGATCACCTACCTCCTCGCTGTTATATATAGACTCGTTGCTGCCATGACAGGCATAAACATAGCCAACAACGATCTTGGCTGCTGGGTTTCATCTTCATCAGCTCCTCCGAAGGATAGTTCGATCCTCCTTTACTGGTATGCATGGCTTGCTAAGTCTTGTCTTTTAATGATAGTACTTCAGTGAACCAAAATAACGAAGAGGTAAAGGCATAGACCAGCAGTAGCGGCCAGGCTCCAAGGGCCTAATGTGGGGTTAGTTAGGGTTAGAGCAGTTTGGGGTTGAGCATGAAAAATTAATGTTTATTAATTTGGAATTTAGGATATATTCAGGGGGTTAAATATTAGAATAGGTCAATTTACATGTTTGAACATTTAAGGTTTATTAGTTTGGAATTAAGGATATATTCAGGGTATAAATGTTGGAATATGTATTCCATTGCATGTTTGAACATTGGAACATGTCCGTTTCAAAACTAAACTGTATATGAATAACAATTTCAACACAAACTTATTAGAAACCCATTTATGGTTAGTTTATAGCTGCTGCATGATGTTGGAGATGATTTTTTTTCTAGTTAGGAATCAGTTGTTGAGCTGTCAGAACATACAAACAACAACAACAAAAGTACTGGGTTGTTTCTTCCAACTAGGAATCAGTTGTTGGGCTGTGTAGTAAACAAGTTAATTTGTTCACTGACAAGAACACTATGTCATTTTCCTGTCCTTCGGCAAACATAATCTGTTTTACCAGCTTGCAACTTTCTTGGAACTGGTTTCATCAAATGGTTTGAATTTTTTTTGGTTTGTTGTTCACCTTTCTTTTTCTCTCCCCCAGAGATCATGACATCGGAGGCAACTAGGTATGCGACGTACGAGAAGGACTCATACAACATCACGTTTGGGACGATCGGGGGTCGCAGCAACAGGTACAACAGTCCTAGCCATGGAAAGCCTTCCAAGTCCCGTAAGCGGAGAAAGCATTCGCCACATCTTCCAAGTCCCGAGCACCACGACGACGACGGCGACGACAACAGTAGCCATCATGAACAGAGCCAGCCTCAGCAGCACGAAGCTGCCCAGAACCTGCAGCTCCAAAGCCCTCAACAACATCAACAGGGAGCGTTGCAGCCGGCACCAGGGGCGTACCGGCCGTGCGCCTACGCAGCACCGTACCCCTACCAGTACCCTCCGCCACCATACCCCAATCACCTGGTTGGAGGCGGTGGTGCCTACCCGGGAGCAGGCTACCATGTGCCAGCTTACCCGGCAGCAGGCCCGTTGGTGCCGCACCAAGGTGGTGGCCACTGGGGTTACGGCTACGGGAACCACAACCACGGCGGAGGAGGACACTTGAAGGACGTCGGGCTGGTCGGCGCCGCCGTCGGAGTGGCTTCGTTTGGAGTGTTCAAACTCCTGCGCGAACGCCGCAGGTATGGTTGAGGTTGATGTGCTCGTAGAAATGGCCATCACGAGCTCAAGCCTGATGGGCGGGAAGTCTCCAACGTACGGAAGTATATCAGTATCGGATCAGGAGCCCTAGCTCCCCTTATCATGTTATTACCTTGGCTTATATATAGTTCGTTATTATTATGTAATTGTAGCCTTTCCCGTAGTTGGGCCTACTTTCCCAACGTTAGGAAAGTCACAAACTACTACTCCCTCTGTCTCTGTTTTAAAATTGTTATCGCAAGGAGTATATGATAGGAACATTTACAATTTATTGGCACCACCAGCAGTGTGACGGTTCCCTTCTGTCGATCCAAATAGTTTTGTACCCCTATAGTTGTTTCTGTCCATCCAAGCGACTATGTAGTATGTAATGGATAGTTTGCTATAAATAACCGTGTGTTGATTCAAATGTATAGCAGCTGATGATCTATCTGATCATCCGTATGTGCTTAACCTTGTGTATGTGCTTAACCTTGTGTGGTACTAGCTTCCTGTTGAAACGTTTTTGCTTCAGAGTTTGAAAATCACTGCTTAATCAATTAATTCATGAACACAATCTTTCACATCAGGACCTTGAATTTAGTTCAGAGACAGGCAAATAACAAGGGCAACGTATTAGATTCGGCATGCCCCAAACTTCCACGTGTCCACGGAAACTCTGAACTTTCATGTGTCCACGAAAACCTTGAACTTTCACATATCCACTGAAACCCTGAACTCTCACGTGTCCACGGAAACCCCGAACTCTTACGTGTCCACGAAAACCCCGAACTTTCACGTGTCCCACGGAAACCCCGAACTCTCACGTGTCCACGAAAACCCCGAACTTTCACGTGTCCCACGGAAACCCCGAACTCTCACATGTCCAAGGAAACCCTGAACTTTCATGTGTCCACAAAAACTTCGAACTTTCACATGTCCACTGAAACTCCGAACTCTCACGTGTCCACGAAAACCCCGAACTCTCACGTGTCCACAGAAACCCCGAACTCTCACGTGTCTACGAAAACCCCGAACTTTCACGTGTCCCACGGAAACCCCGAACTTTCACGTGTCCACAGAAACCCCGAACCCTCACGTGTCCATGAAAACCCTGAACTTCCACGTGTCCATGAAAATCCCGAACTTTCACGTGTCCACAGGAAAATCCCCGATTCTGGGCACCTGTGTGTCCAGAGGACGTGGACACAGGCCAAACCCTGTGTCCACACAGACTTTTTCACAGTCCATCACAGCACTTTGCCGGTAATTTTACCATCACATCCTAGCTCCGATCATGACCACCAACCTACCATTGGAGCTGTCACCACGAACCCTACCATCCTAGCCTATCCAAACTCCATACCTTGTTTGGTGATTATTTCTTTTCGTAATTTCTTAGTTTTTCTTTGGTAGTCTTATTGTAACTATTATTTGTAGACGAAGAAGAGCTCGAGTACAAAGAGGAACCCGAAGAGCCCGAGTACAAAGAAGAACCCGAAGACGCCGCTGAAGGCAAGTCCTAACACCCCTTGGAACCACTTTGAACCTATTTTACTGCTGCACCTATAGAAGCTAACTGCTTGCCTATGTTTAAAATGTGTTAAACGTTGTGTAGCATAGTACCTATTTGATTCTAGATATATATATTTACGTCAGTAACTTGCTGTAGTTAATATAAATGCTACCTTGTTAGCCAAATGTTGACGCACCCTTGTTAACCGTAGGACTTCCGTTCTTTAAAAACTTTTAAGGAACGGAAAGTGCCTTGATTAGAAAAATGCTTAGGACCCCGATCGCGGTACCTTGTACCGTCACACCTTATATCACTCTTTTGCAAAGGTGTTAAGACATGTTTGGTGGTGTGAGTAAAATAAAATGGGCTGGACATAGTGAAACTGGTGCTAGGTGAAAAGGGTTGATTCTGGTCGTGGGGTGGGACTCACTTGAGGTGATGGTGATAGTGTATAGGTTCCGGTGTAGTCCACCTGTCGTGGACGAGTCCGTCACCTCTGCCATATAAGGACTGGTTCGTTAGCGCTTGACTTAGCAATTTTCGTGCAACCACAGAACCTGTATATTTTGGGCGGGACTTATCCCCGCTATATAGGTTTTCCACATTGAGCCACTAGGAGGTCGAAGTGACACAAGAGGTCAGGAGCAAGGCGTGAGATAACTCACTGCCCAGCTTTCGACCATGTAATTGCCCGCGTCATGAGACCGTAAGCCCACGGATATAGCCTCTGGTTTGGTAATACCCGGTGTTGTAGGGGACCAGGAAAAGACGTGACTGCGGTAAATCTTCACGATCCGGCTCCGAGAATGTACCGTCACGTCATCGGGAGTGAAGCCCCGACGGATAGCCCTTAGATGCATCTTGGGTGGAATCTGTGAAAACCTATGTAGTTGTGGGTAAGCGTTATGCAACTCTGTTGATCAAGAGTAGCATAACCTGTGGGCACAATGTACAATCTCTGTAGAGTGTAAAATCCTTTCGGATAGGCCGTTGTCACGGTAATAGCATGCTATTTGTTTGGGTACCCTACGATTAGTCTTCTATTATATCCTTGACATGTGAGTAGGTGTAGATGCCCGTGTTTTGGACATGTGTTGGCTGTGTGTCGAGGGCCTACATGAAAGCGTGCTAGTGCCCATTTAAAATATAGGAACTGATGAAGGGAGTGAAAGCCTTCCTCAGGTTCACCCTACTAAAACATGACAAAAGATGTTTTCTTCAAGTTTTAAAATCTATCCTTTAGAAAACCCTTGCTGAAAAACTTGCTTTCTGCATAGAAATGAAAACCTCAAGCCTTTCCTTGTTTCGCTCCTGCGAATCCTACCTCTCTTACCGTTAGTACTTCCTGAGTACCTTCGTACTCACCCCTCTCCCTGCTGTTGTTTTGTTCAGAAGATGAAGACGATGAGGATGACACCGACTATGAAGAGTAGAAGTCATGTCATTCGCTCGAGTTTGCCTGTGGTGTAGTGTTAGTCTCGTGTGATGTATAAATAAAGTTGCTGCGCTGACTTGATGGTTGTAATATAGTCTATGTTTGACAGACTTTTTTTGAAAATTTGTAGTACGTTGAACTCGTATGTATAATAATATTACTTTGTTCTTAATGTGCGTACCAACTACCGGTCCAGAGATTAGTACTTGTGGCACAAAGACGCTCCTTCCTGAAAGGGGGTCTTACACAATGGTACAAATAGTTGTAGATTTATGAAATTTACTCTATATTATTTACGTGAATGAGAGTGTTAAAGTAAAAGTAACAGTTCGGGACCAACTCAACAAGTGTGCCCATTTACTCAATCTAACAAAAATATCGCAGTGAATGCGATGGATTTTCTCACCCTCACTTGACCTGAAGATGGGCAAGTCATTGCACAGTATGTCGTCAACCTCATTCACCTTCCTAATATTCGTTCAAGATATGGATCTCACTCACCTGGAGCTGCTTCTCGGTAGTAGTGGAATGAAAGCGTGGCTTGTTCTCAGGTCGTTACCTCCTAAACCACGACTTGACTCCCAGGTCAAGTCTTGATGCCACATTCGTATTCGGTCCTACGTACCCATCCGTTTCGTTGCTAACCTAATTAGCTCTTTACACGTCTGATCGATTGAGGTCGTCAGGTGTCGTCGATCGATTGCACGCAGATACTAACTCCAACACATTCTTTAGAAAATGGAATTACATTCATGCCTCTGCGTTCACGCATGCATGATCGATCAATGCCTATATATTCCGTCCGTCCGTCGATCATACCCCTGCAGATAGAACCATCGGCCTGGCCGGGTCGACGTGCGATCGATCGAGGCGATCGATCGATGGGGGACGAGGCGGACATTAGGGGTTCATTCATATTCTCAAACATTGGGTACAACAACAACCATAGTCATCAGTACCAGCCTCCCCCGCAGCAGGGAGCACTGTATCCATACCCTCCTCCACCGTACCATCACCACCGCCCTCCATCTGTTAACCTGAACGGGTACCTTCAGCTACCTTCTCATGGTCACGGTCACGGGGCATACCCTGCTCCGCAGCAGCAGCAGCAGCTGCTGCAATGGCACCCGCCGCCTCACCAACAAGCCGATGTGGCCGCCGGCGGCTACGGCCATGGCAACTACCCTGCACAAGGTTAGCTCAGCTCGTCTCCTCCCCGGCTCGGCAGTCGGCACACACTAAAATCAAAGCTAGCTATGCTACTGGTTGTCAACTCCATTCTCCATCTTGTGGTTGTCAACTGCAGGAGGCTACGGGAACAACTACAGCTACGGTGGGGCAAACGCAGACATGGGGGTTGTAGCTGGAGGAGCCGCCATCGGAGTTGCGCTCTACGGAGCGATCAAGAGCTGGCGCGAACGTCATGGACATGGCGGGCGCTATGGTAATGGTGCTTG
>BCLG01000828.1:108713-122722 GCA_001602295.1 Zoysia matrella
TCCGGTGATCGACGGTGACTCGACGGGAGAGGGTGACGTCGGGCTTGTGTGATGACGCGACGCGGCGAGGAAGCCCTGTGGATGACGGGGAATGGCATGACGCCCAGCTTGGAGCGTGTCAGGTGGTGCCCATGCACGGCGGAGTGGCGCGGCGCAGCTCGCCGGAGCGGCGGTGGCCCGGCTCGGCAGCGGCGGCAGCTTGGGGAAGAAAGGCTTCCCCTGCCAGGCCGGCCGCTCAGCCAGACCGCGCGTGTGCGTTACACTTGGGCCGGAGTTGCGTGGCCCAGTGGAGGAAGGGGGTGCGGCTGGGAGAACTTGGGCTGGAAGGCAGCGGCCAAAGTGGCTGTGAGTTTTTTTTAAATGAGGGCAAATACTCCAACTCAAATAAATTCAAATAAACTCGATAAAATTTGAAAATGAAAAAGTCCCACTCAAGCACTTGCAAGGATACAAATTTTTAATTGAAAATTTTCCCTTTTTAGGGTTCACTTATTATGTGACATTTTCTTTTAAAATAAATAAAAGAAGGGGGGAAATAGAAAATTGCCAAAAGGTTCGTTATTTAAAATTTGAATTTTTGAGGGTATCACAGTAACCTACTCTTATTCCACGTTTGCACTCACGAGAGCTGCACGTGAGGTGAAGTGTTGAAGTATAAGTGAATTGCCCACCTTTCTCTATGAGATTAAGCTTTTAAGGTCAACTGGTTGATGCATGCAACTCAATAATATGGACATAAAACTGATTCTGAAACAATCTCATGCTCTCTGGAGATCGATTTCTTCTTACGTGGCAACCCATCCGCACCATTCTACCAGGTCCTTATATAAAACTTAAGATCAATTAATAGGTAATAATCTTGCAAGGTGGAAAGTTCCTGACCATCGACTTGGACCTTACCCCCAACAGCTGCTTGTCCACTATCTATCGGTTCTGTAACATCATGTATAAATACGACTCATATCCACACGCACTCACGTAAACCACACAGACGCAGAAATTTACTTTTTGTGTTCGTTCTTGCATCGTGTAAAAGAATTAATCAGTAGCAGTTAGTATGATTTTAGTTGATGGCTTTATTTTAAGTTAGTTGTTCCTACTCTAAACTTCCATATTATGAGACTAAATTTCATGCTTGCAAGCACACATGGGAGCACTTAGCCCAAAAGGCCATGGGCCTCATACAATTAATTAGAAAGTTGCTCCTCATGTGCAGTAAATAAGCATCCATGTAATGATTCTGCATTTCACTTAAAAAATAATCTTACAAAAGCGAAAAAAAGAGACCAAATGACCTAGATACCCGTCCTGACTAAAATAGATGATAATTGGGTTGGAAGGAATCAAAGACATAACACTCAACTCAATATGACTATGTGCTTTCACTAATGAGAAAAATCAGAGAAACAACATGCATATATGAAGCATATATGCAAAGGTAACTTTTCACTTAACGGATGGTTCCTGTATGAAAAATCTTGCAAAGTGAAAAAACCGTGACCAAACGACCAAGGTGTCTCTTGAACAAAATAGTTGACTCGTTAGGAAAGAATAATCCAAAACCATATCACTGAATTTAATATTATAGTGCATTCACTAATGAGAACATCAGAGAAACAACATGAAGCATATATGCAAAAATAAAGATCATTTTTATTTTATATATAGGAGAATTATACTTTGTAGGCAAATGACAGATGGACCACTGCCTCTAATAATAAAGCATATGACGCCTAACTATGACATAGTTTGAGTACCAGGCTGGTAACCATCATGCACACGCAAACCGTGATGAGAGTATAAGGTAAACATAGTTTCAGAAACTTCGATTGTAATTTCTTGAAAAACGTATTATTCCTGCAAAACGATATTAAAAAAAGATCACCTTCCATAACTTGTAACCTCTATGAGACTATAACATTGTTCCCATCCCATTTTGTACTTAGCACTCATCTCATATCCATACAGTAACACTTTTTTCACATTGCTAATTCAAGAGTATGATCTTTCCCAGTAGTTTCTTATGTGCCTTAAGAATTAAAAAAAAACAGCAGTGCTGATTACACAAACTTTCAGGCGGTCCCACAACACAATTAAGGAGGCTAACAGAACTCATTAGACACACTTTGAGTTGTTCCTTTTAAACTGATTCTGTTTTCCAACATCTGCACTGCACAAGATATCTACGAATATATCTGACCTGGAGTGCTACTTTTGATTGGCATATGCTTCGTCTGTTCTCCTGGTCGCCACCTCCAACCTCGAGGTGATTACTCCAGCCACCTCTTGTCGATCCTCGAACATTGACAGATTCTGCTACATCCATTGCATTGTGGATTTCCTTTGCACTTGTCTCTCCTTGTGAGGCGTCGTTGGTTGCACGCAAAGGCTAACTCAAAACGTGATACAAGTAAAGCCTATCCATCCAGCCAACAAGGTGCTGGGTTTACTGTATCCGGGACCTATGAATCACTCGCGGCTTATATGCATAATAAGCCAATAGTTCAGTAGCGGAATCATGAACACCATTGCCTCGGCGCCGCCGCCTATATATAGTCTTCACTCCGTCACGGATCAAAACATCGGCAAGAGCAAGACCGATCCACAAAGACACCTGCTTCATCTTCTTCCTCGGATAGATAGATAGATAGAAGAACCCTAGCTTGTCTACCAGCAGGTGCCAAAACCCTCTCTCTCGTGTAAACTTTTCTCTTGCTATACCAGTCGATATGAAGTAATTTCAAGGATTATTATGATCATGTGTTGTTTCAGATGTGGGGTGCAAAGAAGGTGGAAAATGATACCTACACCTTCTCAGGCTTTAACAATATTGGGGGGCGCAACAATAGGATCGGTGCTGACCCGGGAAAGCCGAACGAATCTTCAAAGGATGCCAAAACGACTGATCAGGTTCAGACTGAGAGCAAGCCAAAGACGATGGAAGGACATCCGCCGCACCCACCAGGGGCAGTCTCCTACGCCTACTCGTTCACACCGTATCACAACCCGTACTATTACCCTCCTCCGGCACCGTATGGATCATACGGAGGCTATCACG
The DNA here is from genome assembly GCA_001602295.1 of Zoysia matrella. NCBI lineage: Eukaryota > Viridiplantae > Streptophyta > Magnoliopsida > Poales > Poaceae > Zoysia > Zoysia matrella. Next base: position 111,772 of record BCLG01000828.1, read on the forward strand.
GCGGCGGCTGCGGCTATCCTCAAATGGCTGGTGGTGGTGCTGGATATTACGGTCACGAAGGCTATCAGTATCATGGACATGGGTATGGTTACCCTGGCCAGTTTCCGCCGCCACACCAGGGTGCTGCTGCTGATGTGATGATTCAATTCAGATAATGCTCGCTTGATGATCATTCGCAGTAACCTCTAGCTAACGGAGCACACCGTCCCACGTTTAATTATTATTTGCAGGAGGAGGAGGTTATGGGATGCGCTATGGCCATGGCTACGGTGGCGCACACATGAACATGGCGTTCCCAGATCATGGAGGCGCGCCTGCTGCCACCGGAGCCGCCCCTGTCTACGGTCATGGCCAGCACGACTACAGCTACGGAGCACACGCGATGAACAAGGGGTTACCAGCTGCTGGAGGTGCCGCCGGCGGCGGAGCCGCTGCTGCCAATGGTCACGGCCAGCATGACACCGCCGCTAAGCACGCTAAGCAGCACGACAATTGCCACGGCGGGGGAGCACACGTGTCACCAGACGCCGGAGGCGCAGCCGTCGCCAAAGCAGCTGCCGCCGCCTATGGTCATGGACAGCATGATCACCTGGTTCAGCATGCTCATGAACACCACCACCGTGGAGGGCACATGGCCATGGAAGGAGGCGCAGCCGCCGCCGCCGCCGCCGCCTCCGCTGTCGCAGTCTAGGCCAGATCAAGCCTGAAGAACATCTCGTTTCAGCGTGACGATGGACAAGTACGGCGAGCGAGACGATCTCAGTGACAAAGTTATAGACTTAAAGTGTGTTCTAGCTAGCTACACCACTAAATAACTTTTGTGCAGAGGCTGCCCTTGTTTGGGAAGCCCCTGCTGTCTTTAGCGTCCATGGATTCACTGTTCTTGATCCATGCAGGGCAGGGTCATTGTCAACCTATATTGTGTGGATCCACTGACTTAACTGCACACGTACCATGGCTGCTAACATGTGGAGTCGTACGAGGCAGGGCTTCACACGTCAGCAGCTATAGTACTACACGTGGAGTTCATGTCAGCGAGTACCCAACTGTGTGTAGACCTCTTTCCATATTTTTGTACCACTATAGTTTGTGTCCATCCGACCGTCGAGATGGTTTGTTAAGTATGAAACGCAAGGAATTGAATAAAACTTATCCTGATATCATGTGCTGGTCTTTAGGAATTCCTGAAATTAACCATCTCCATGTGTTCTTTTCTTCTTTGAACTGATGGTCATGGCAGACAAGGTGGGTGACCTTGTGTGCCTCCAGAAAGATTGCCATGTTCTATACTCAAATTAACCTTACGCACAAGCAAGGCAACACCTTGCAGCGGCAACCATCAAATGAGAATCATGCGTATGTATTGGCAAAGAGGATCAAATGAATACTTTGGTTATATACAAATTCAAGGTTCTCGATTATATTAAGAAAAGGAATTGGGTGTTCCATAAATTCATGATGTTATTACTGCAACGACTTGTTCATAAAAGAGGCCTTCTAGGGTAGAATACCATGTTTCTTTACCTTTTAGGAGGTGAAACATCAATTCAATCTGAGCCATTGAATTTTAAAAGAAAAAAATAGGAATACAATATCACCTCAGTCAACATGGAAAGTATTAAATTTCTAAAATTGTCGCATGCATCACTTTCCATAAGTCATCAATTTCTTTCCAAATTAGCTATTATAATAATTAATGATTATAATAGACCTTTTACCTTCTAAGAGGTAGAAGAACCATTTTCTCTTTGAGATACGTGCAAATGGACAGTCTACATTCATTTCGGTCTACCATAAAATCTGCCTCATAGAATCTTCGTAAAAAACTAATATAGCTACCTAAGCAGTATGCTTGATGAACATAGCTCTGTTTCTCACTTGGCATTGCAATCACTTTCTTTCATTTCAATCATTCTAAATACTTAGCAAATTGTTCCTACGGTGTATTATACTTTATAATACCAAGTAGGAGTGGTTCTTCAGGCAATATTATTCTATTTAAAACATAGTCAAAAGTAACAAAATAATTTCTGACCAACGACTCAGACCTTGCCCCAGACATACCAGATAATAAAGAACCATAATCGTATAACTTGACTCTGCAGTCAGGCAAGGCATCTCACTAAGATAAAGTAGCAACAATGAGAAGGCAGCATTGATGCTAATAGGCATCTCGAGCCAGTTGTAAGGGCTCATCCAATCGACATGTAAATAAAAACAAAGGTGAATTATTTTTTCAACAAGGAAGGTGTTAGCAGAATCCTGGAGACTCCTACATGTCGTGATTACGANNNCTACATGTCGTGATTACGATTTCACATTGATAATTGAAACAAATTGACATGAGCATAATCTTCAAACATAAAAACTAGCTAGGTGCTATATGCTAGTACTGATCACACCACTAAAACTTTTGAGCATGCCAATCAGCTGTACTACCTTTGCCCATCTTTATTTTTGCTGTATTGAACTTTTATATATGGTTTTCAAGATGTAACATTGACACTATTTCTCAAAATGTGTGGCGTGAATATATGCATAACTACTGAATCCTACTTTTATGAAAGCGTATCTAAGTGCATACTGACCTACTAATATGCATTTTTCATAATTTTTTAAATATGTATAGTAGCCACAAACATCTTAAATTCACATTTTTCATACTGACCTAATGAATCTTAAACCCACGTAGACTATAAAAAAAACCTTAAATTTTGACTTAAGTGTCATTTTAGATGACAAGTAAAATAACGAGCACAAGGAGAAAGCAAATTAAACAACAAACAATATCACACCTTCCAAATCCCGAGCACCACGACGACGACGGCGACGACAACAGTAGCCATCATGAACAGAGCCAGCCTCAGCAGCACGAAGCTGCCCAGAACCTGCAGCTCCAAAGCCCTCATCAACATCAACAGGGAGCGTTGCAGCCGGCACCAGGGGCGTACCGGCCGTGCGCCTACGCAGCACCGTACCCCTACCAGTACCCTCCGCCTCCATACCCCAATCACATGGTTGGAGGCGGTAGTGCCTACCCGGGAGCAGGCTACCATGTGCCAGGTTACCCGGCAGCAGGCCCGTTCGTGCCGCACCAAGGTGGCGGCCACGGGGGTTACGGCTACGGGAACCACAACCACGGCGGAGGAGGACACTTGAAGGACGTCGGGTTGGTCGGCGCCGCCGTCGGAGTGGCTTCGTTTGGAGTGTTCAAACACCTGCGCGAACGCCGCAGGTATGGTAGAGGTTGATGTGCTCGTAGAAATGGCCATCGCGAGCTCAAGCCTGATGGGCGGGAAGTCTCCAACGTACGGAAGTATATCAGTATCGGATCAGGAGCTCTAGCTCCCCTTATCATGTTATTACCTTGGCTTATATATAGTACGTTATTATTATGTAATTGTAGCCTTTCCCGTAGTTGGGACTACTTTCCCAACGTTAGGAAAGTCACAAACTACAGCTCCCTCCGTTTTAAAATTGTTATCGCAAGGAGTATATGATAGAAACATTTACAATTTATTGGCACCACCAGCAGTGTGACGGTTCCCTGCTGTTGATCCAAATAGTTTTGTACCCTTATAGTTGTTTCTGTCCATCCAAGCGACTATATATGTAGTATGTAATGGATAGTTTGCTATAAAGAACCGTGTGTTGATTCAAATGTATAGCAGCTGATGATCTATCTGATCATCCGTATGTGCTTAACCTTGTGTGGTACTAGCTTCCTGTTGAAACGTTTTTGCTTCGAGTTTGAAAATCACTGCTTAATCAATTAATTCATGAACACGATCTTGCACATCAGGACCTTGAATTTAGTTCAGAGACAGGCAAATAAAAAGGGCAACGTAGAGTCATAGCAAACAAATTAGATTCGGCATGCCCCTCTGTCTTGCACTGCTTCTGTGGATCTGGGCGAGGCAGGCTTGTAGATGTTGATGGGCGTTGTGGCGACACGCCATGAAATGGCCTGAGCTGCGGGCTAAATTTACAGTGGGCTTGAACTGCGGCCGAAAAAATCGTCACAGCGGTTCAAGCCTGAACCTGTTGATCTGCAGACAGTGCATATGAGAATCTGAGGCTTTCTGGAAGGAGAAGAAGACCTGCTGATCGACGCGGCATCGCACCCAGAGCAAGTGCGATCTCCACCAGCATGAAAAAGAGGAATCTATTGACATTTTAGTACAAATTTCAAATAAAAATGAAAAGATTCCAAAATCAGCCGTCCGGCAAGATCACGTTATGGTCATAATCGTTTCACAAATGAATTCTGCAATATTTGTACTAGCTCATGAAAAAGAACTGTGTGGACTGCACAAAATAACGTACACCATGTTTTGAAGTCGTATAAAATCAAATCGTAGCGCAGCAGATATAAATTATCGCTCCCGTTGCACCTGGAAATTCAAAAAAAAAAATTGCTGAAAGGTAGCGCAACTGTGATCTTGAGCTTAAAACTTGGTGAAAGTGATCAAATACTTCGTTCTTAAATTGATGTCGCTATTGACTTTCAACATCAACTTTGACCATTCATTTTATTCAAAAAATTAGTTCAAATGTCTAAAATTCTAAGTTGTGATTCAAATAATTCTAATAATAAATCAAATTAGAGCAAAATATATGATATTTATCAAAAAAATTGAATGAAACAAATAGTCAAAGTTGGTATTAAAGTCAATGATGACATCAATTTAAAAACAGAGACAGTACATGGCAAACCTACTTCTTTTCTAATGAAAGGGCAGAGCACCTGCTTTTATTCTTCAAAAATACATGGCAAATCTAGTGCGATGTGAGGTCACGGATGCTATGCTCCATTCACACCAGGGAAAAATATTTTACTGCATCATGGGCAATATCTTTCTCAACCCGGAGCCCTCGTGTCAGTGAGGAGGGACTCCCACTTAGCCATCGTCATTGACTTTTGCCGCCGAATCTTGAAGTGTACTCCTCCGTTTTTAAATTGATGTCACCGTTAATTTTTACAATCAACTTTAATCATTCGTCTTATTAAAAAAATTGTTTGAATGCGAAAAATGTTATGTTGTAATTCAAATAACTCTAATGATATTTATAAAAAAAATTAATAAGACGAATGGTTAAAGTTAAACTTATAAGTCAACGACGACATCAATTAAAGAACAAAGAGAGTAAATGACATCCTCCCCGTCACTGTTGCCTCCTCCATCCATCCTGTGCTATATAATAATCCGTCCATTCCATAGCATGATCATCATAGCAAACAGATCAAATACCGGTAACAGCGGGTTGCTAGCTTCCAGATCATCAACTTCTTCGTTCACCCAAAGTGTTCTGCTAGCTAGTCTTTTGGGGTGTGCTTAAAACTCTCTCACTTTAAATATTTCCTAATAATTTTAGTCACTGAGATGTAAATACATCGATCTGTTTCGCAATATTTTCCGGACTCGTAAAGTAGTAATTTTTGGTCTTATCAGCTTGTTATTGGCCACATTAGTGTGTGTGTCTATAGACTCTATATATTGTCGTGCTATTGGATTATCAACTTTAGTGAATTTGTTTTTGCAGATATCGTAATTAAAAGATCGGAGACAAGCAATGGGAGGGGACGAGGGCAAGCACATGATGATGTTCTTCCCCGGCCTGATGCAGATGAGGCAAGGCAGCACCCTCAACCAGGCGTACTCATCGCTGCCAGGGTTCCCTCCACAGGTGCACCTACCGATGATGCCGGGCGCGTTCCCGCCGCCGCCTCCACCTCCAACCCCGGCGGCGTATACGTGTGCTCGCCCGGGGTACGCCTACGCGCAAGGACACGCGTTCCCGTATCCGCCGCCGCTGCCGCCGGGGCCGTACGCGTGCCCTCCGCAAGGGTACCCTTACCCGGGCTCGGTGACGGCGGCGGCGCCGCACCAGGGTCTGCACTGATTCTGCTGTCCCAGCTCACGCATCGATCGATCCCAATATGTCAAAGCTCGTTTACTGATGCTCATGGAACGATCGATTAATATTGCTGTGGTTGTATCAGGTCACGGGAGCAGCGGCCATGGTGGCAGCAAGCGGCAGGTTGAGGTGATGGAGTCGACACCGAACTCCGGCGGCACAGCCACCACCGCCGCCGCCGCTGCGTCTGCGTCCGCGTATGGAGCAGGCAGTAATCTATCTCGCCGGCATGGTGGTGCTAAGAACGGGGCCTTTGGCTGCCTCAGCAACTGCTGTGGTGGCCACCATCGCAGAACGTAATCGTCGTTCAAGCATGCCGCTGCCCCTGGCCATGGCCACAAAGGCGAGTTCAGGTGTGGGCACCGCCCGGGAAAGGTCGAGCACATGCACGGCAAGTTCTGTGCCAAGTGCACCACGTGGAACTGACGTTGTTGTAGTACGTCTGTAACGCTAGTCTTTGCGATCTACGCTTCCGTTTTTAAATTGTTGCCTTTGGAACAACAGCTCTAGTTAGAAGAGTTGTTGTCGAAATTTAAGAACGGAGAGAGAGGGATGATATGGTTCATCAAGCATGCACTATATATATGGTAATGTGGTTTGCTTCTAAGTAGAAAAGATATCTGGGTATAGTGAACGAAGTGACAGTGATACTCTACGGTGAATTGATGCTGATCATATACTTATGTGGATGTGTTTTCGATTGCCTTAATGCTGTTGCTTTTGATTTTTTGAAATCAACGTTTGACTATTTGTTTTATTCAAAAATTTAGCAAAAATTAAAAATAACAAGCCAAGCTTAAAGTATTTGTAATAATAAATTATTTCATAATAAAATAAATAATGTTTTTATAAATTTTTTGAATAACTCGAATGGTCAAAGGTGGATGTTTGAAAATATAAAACACAGTTATTTTGAGACGGAGGGAGTATTAACTATTTTATTTTGATGTGATTAGTGATGCTGCTGAGTGTTGCTCGCCGTAAGTGATCGAACTCTAAAGATTCTTTAGAAATTAAAACATAAGCCACCAATTCGTTCACTGAAATTCAGTGACTCAACACCAACATCAGTACTGACATAAGCAGTCACAGTTTCTCCCCTTCTCATTCCACCTACCAGGCTCCATTTACCACGAGCTCTTTCCTACTCAGCGAATACCTTTTCGTTCAGCTGGAAGGCCTTGGTGAAGAAGGCAGGCCAGCAGAGGTACGTCGAGAGGATGCTGCTGACGGTGGACGCGCCCATGAGCATGTTCATCACCACGATCTGCAGCTGGATGGCATCCAGCGGCGACGCGCCGCCCATGATCAGCCCCGTCATCGCGCCCGGCAGCACGATCAGACCCACCGTCTTCGCGTTGTCGATCACCGGAGACAAAGCGAGCGCCAGCGACCTCTTCACCGGCTGCAGCGTCGCCCGACGCGGGGTCGCGCCCAGCGCGAGTGCCGTCTCCACCTGCAACGCGTTGTTTACAGGAAGGAGATGTGAATCTTCCTAGGTCGTATTTGCAAATCAAATATAAAAGTTTTGGTTCTAAAATACTGGGAAATTTAAGTTATAAACTTTGTGTAATATGGGTGAGCTAATCAGAGGTGACCCAGAGCTGGTACTGATGTAACCCTCTCTGACTTTCTCGTCCGTGACCAGTTTCTTTTTGGAGAATCGAAAGGGAGCAAAGTAGAGTACTCCTAGGAAGAACTGACCACGTTCCTCTGGATCTTGACGTCCTCCCTGAGCTTCTTCATGGTGACACCGGTGACGGTCATGGCGTTGCCGACCATCATGCCGGCAACGGGGATGATGTACCGCCGCGTGAAGGGGAACACGTTGAGCAAGACGAGCAGGAACATGGTGACGGAAGTGCCCACCAGGATGGACACGCACGCGATGTGTTTCCCCCGGGGAACATGCCTCGCGCGCTGGCCCGCCGTCAACCCGGCCACCGTCACCTGAGCCGTTTCAACAAATTTCATCGAATTGGTTGTCATTTATCAGTAGGATTGAAGTTGAGCTGATTATTCTCTTGAGGGACGAGACGAGAGTACGAGACCAATAACAGAGATCAAAGCAAGGATTTTTCAGAGTGATTGGGAAGTGGGAAAGGTTTGCTGATGAGTGGTTCTTCTGGGTAGGCGAGGAGGATCCAGAGCACGTTCTTCTGGGTGAAGACGAACTGGAGGACGAAGCCGATGACGGAGAGCTGGAGGAAGGCGCGCGCGATGCCGTAGAGCATCTCGCCCTCGAGCCCCAACCGCTGCGTGAAGCTCAGCGCGATCGGCCATGGCGACCACGGCAGTGGCGGCCAGCGGCTTCAGCATGCCGACCAGGAAGCCCCGTGGCAGCAAGGGCTTCGCGGCGGTGGCACGGGGCTTCAAGGGCGTTCGACAGCGGGTCAGCGCATCGGGCAGCGGCAAGCTCAGCGGAGGCGCTCTGTCGCGCACCCCGTTTCCGGAATGCACTGTGATACACGTATCAGTACTTAGATCAGTAGCTGATACGCACAACACAACAGAATGTATATCGAAAGCATACTTCGAAAGGAAAAACTTTATCTGAGATAGGACTTTTAGTGGCCACACCATGAGGATCTCTACGATCCTACACCGGTTGACCAACTAAAAGCAGAGCAGGCAGTGAACACCAGGGCCCAAATGCACAAGCAGACTTAGAAAGCAGAACAAAACCCGCACAAAACCTACGCGATCCTCACTGTCTAAAACCACAAATGCAGACGGGTGAGTACATAAGATACTCAGCAAGCTTCAACACTAAGCAAAGGCATAAGTATAGATACACATTGGTTGTAGCAAAAATAAGGCAGCAAGGTCCATATTGCCAAGAGCCAGTTTTATGCAAGGTTCACTACAGAAGATTTCAAAAGAGAGTGAAAGCATTTATTATCCATATATTAATAAGTTGGACCTGGGGGAGTATAAACTGTTCCCGCCAGTTCCCTAATTTTTAGCTGCAAGAGCCTCCACTATCCCCTACAGACACTTTCCAAAACACGGGTAGCTACACCCACTCACACATCAAGGCGATATAGAAAATCTAATCGTAGGGCGCCCGAACAGTAGCATGTCAATGCCGTGACAACGGCCTATCCAGAAGGATTTTTAATTTTGCAGCGGTTGTACACTGTACCCACAGGTTATACTACTTCTGATTATTAGAGTTGCATAACGCTTATCCCACATCTACGCAGTTTTTCACAGATTCCACCTAAGGTGCAAACAGGGGCCATCCCTCGGGGTTTTCCAGGCCATCGATGACGCATCGGTACATTCTCGGAGCCGAGTCGTGAATATCCACCGCATTCACGCCTTTTCTTGGTCCCCTCCAATCCCTGGGTATTACCAAACCAGGGGCTATATCCGCGGGCTTACGCTCCTGTGACGCGGACAATTACCGTCGAAGGCCAGGCAGCGAGTCATCTCACGCCCTTCTTCTGTTCCCTTGTGTCTTCACTACCGACCCCTCAGTGGTTCGATGTGGAAAGAATACGTAGAGGGCATAAGTACTGTCCAAAATGTACAGGTTCTGTAGTTACACGAGAATTACCAAGTCGAGGGCTAACGAACTGGTACTTATATGGCAGGGGTGGCGGTCTCATCCACGGCAGGTGGACCATAGCGAAGCCTACACACCTATCACTATCACCTCAGGTGAGCCCCACCCCACGGCCAGAAACATCCCTTCTTCACCTAGCACCAGTTATTCTAATCCCGCCCCCTTTTATTTGTACTCACACCACCAAACCCTTTCAACTCATTTTGCAAATTAATGGTATATGATGTGGCGGTGCAGAGCACCATAAATGGGGTCCTAAGCAGATCTAGTACAAGGTAATATCCGTTCCGTAAAACTATCTAGGAAGGGAATCCCTATGGCTATCAAAGACATTCCGTCAATGGTTTTCAAGGAAGGTATTCATATCTATACAGCAAGTTACTGACATAAATATAAATACCTAGGAACAAGTAGGATTATTACTAACATAATGTTTCAAATCAAAATATCATGCATAGCAAAATAAATAGGCATTATAGGAGCGTTAGCAAATTATAAGTTCAATATGAGGTTAGAGCTTGCCTGCAAATTTCTTAATCTTCAAGCTTGAGGTTGGAAGCTTCTTTTTCAAGATCTTAATCTTCAATCTCTGGCTTCGCACCCAATCTACGAGCTTCTCTTCATACATAGACTTTCTGGTTCCTCTTGAGGCTTGACTCTTCCTTACTCTCAACGTTATCTACGCGAAAGGAAACACCTAATAAAACTAACGAAAAAGGAAACAAGCTCGGGAGGAAGCAATAAAATCCAAAGAACTTCGAAACCAATTAAATTCTGCGAGGAAAACCTAAGGCAGGTCATGCATGATGCGGTGATTAGTTATTACGCGGAGCGGTGAGGCCCACTAGCATGGCTATTGGAGAGGCATGTGCATGTGTAGGTCTGTGAACAGTACTTCATTTTATGTTGACCTTAATTTAGGGCCATTCACTACTTGTTGGCCATTAGAGTTATTCTGATTGATACCTAGTGATTAAACTATATCATGAGTGCATTGTGCGTGCTTCTATGTCACGGCTCATGACCTGAGTTATCTGTGTATATTGTGCACTTGCACTTATCGTTGGCCTATGCTTATATCTATGTATCATGGTTTCGAATGTGAGCGCGACTTAAGATTGCACGTGTGCCGGTGTGTATTGATGTAAAGTGAAATACATAAGTATTCTAATTAATTTATGCTTACTTTCTAACATGCCCGTAGGTGGTCGAGTATTTAGCTATTAACTATCTAGTTACGTCGTTAGTGCTAGTAGGTGGTTCGTGCACTAGTGCATGCCAATATAGTGCACGGGCTTTCTAGTGAATACTTCTTGATTCTACTATATAATTGAACTCCTACACTAATAACTGGCATTATCTGTGACGTGGTGATGGGCATATTGCTACGGTTAGTTATTTAGTTTATACCTATATGAATGTACTACTTTAGGTGCTTAATAATTAATTACCTAACTTATT
>BCLG01000828.1:147770-158648 GCA_001602295.1 Zoysia matrella
TCCGGTGATCGACGGTGACTCGACGGGAGAGGGTGACGTCGGGCTTGTGTGATGACGCGACGCGGCGAGGAAGCCCTGTGGATGACGGGGAATGGCATGACGCCCAGCTTGGAGCGTGTCAGGTGGTGCCCATGCACGGCGGAGTGGCGCGGCGCAGCTCGCCGGAGCGGCGGTGGCCCGGCTCGGCAGCGGCGGCAGCTTGGGGAAGAAAGGCTTCCCCTGCCAGGCCGGCCGCTCAGCCAGACCGCGCGTGTGCGTTACACTTGGGCCGGAGTTGCGTGGCCCAGTGGAGGAAGGGGGTGCGGCTGGGAGAACTTGGGCTGGAAGGCAGCGGCCAAAGTGGCTGTGAGTTTTTTTTTAAATGAGGGCAAATTCTCCAACTCAAATAAATTCAAATAAACTCGATAAAATTTGAAAATGAAAAAGTCCCACTCAAGCACTTGCAAGGATACAAATTTTTAATTGAAAATTTTCCCTTTTTAGGGTTCACTTATTATGTGACATTTTCTTTTAAAATAAAATAAAAGAAGGGGGGAAATAGAAAATTGCCAAAAGGTTTGTTATTTATAATTTGAATTTTTGAGGGTATCACAGTAACCTACTCTTATTCTACGTTTGCACTCACGAGAGCTGCACGTGAGGTGAAGTGTTGAAGTATAAGTGAATTGCCCACCTTTCTCTATGAGATTAAGCTTTTAAGCTCAACTGGTTAGTGCATGCAACTCAATAATATGGACATAAAACTGATTCTGAAACAATCTCATGCTCTTTGGAGATCGATTTCTTCTTACGTGGCAACCCATCCGCACCATTCTACCAGCTCCTTATATAAAACTTAAGATCAATTAATAGGTAATAATCTTGCAAGGTGGAAAGTTCCTGACCATCGACTTGGACCTTTCCCCCAACAGCTGCTTGTCCACTATCTATCGGTTCTGTAACATCATGTATAAATACGACACATATCCACACGCACTCACGTAAACCACACAGACGCAGAAATTTACTTTTTGTGTTCGTTCTTGCTTCGTGTAAAAGAATTAATCAGTAGCAGTTAGTATGATTTTAGTTGATGGTTTTATTTTAAGTTGGTTGTTCCTACTCTAAACTTCCATATTATGAGACTAAATTTCATGCTTGCAAGCACACATGGGAGCACTTAGCCCAAAAGGCCATGGGCCTCATGCAATTAATTAGAAAGTTGCTCCTCATGTGCAGTAAATAAGCATCCATGTAATGATTCTGCATTTCACTTAAAAAATAATCTTACAAAAGCGAAAAAAAGAGACCAAATGACCTAGATATCCGTCCTGACTAAAATAGATGATAATTGGGTTGGAAGGAATCAAAGACATAACACTCAACTCAATATGACTATGTGCTTTCACTAATGAGAAAAATCAGAGAAACAACATGCATATATGAAGCATATATGCAAAGGTAACTTTTCACTTAACGGATGGTTCCTGTATGAAAAATCTTGCAAAGTGAAAAAAACCGTGACCAAACGACCAAGGTGTCTCTTGAACAAAATAGTTGACTCGTTAGGAAAGAATAATCCAAAACCATATCACTGAATTTAATATTATAGTGCATTCACTAATGAGAACATCAGAGAAACAACATGAAGCATATATCCAAAAATAAAGATCATTTTTATTTTATATATAGGAGAATTATACTTTGTAGGCAAATGACAGATGGACCACTGCCTCTAATAATAAAGCATATGACGCCTAACTATGACATAGTTTGAGTACCAGGCTGGTAACCATCATGCACACACAAACCGTGATGAGAGTATAAGGTAAACATAGTTTCAGAAACTTCGATTGTAATTTCTTGAAAAACGTATTATTCCTGCAAAACGATATTAAAAAAAGATCACCTTCCATAACTTGTAACCTCTATGAGACTATAACATTGTTCCCATCCCATTTTGTACTTAGCACTCATCTCATATCCATACAGTAACACTTTTTTCACATTGCTAATTCAAGAGTATGATCTTTCCCAGTAGTTTCTTATGTGCCTTAAGAATTAAAAAAAAAACAGCAGTGCTGATTACACAAACTTTCAGGCGGTTCCACAACACAATTAAGGAGGCTAACAGAACTCATTAGCACACTTTGAGTTGTTCCTTTTAAACTGATTCTGTTTTCAAACATCTGCACTGCACAAGATATCTATGAATATATCTGACCTGGAGTGCTACTTTTGATTGGCATATGCTTCGTCTGTTCTCCTGGTCGCCACCTCCAACCTCGAGGTGATTATTCCAGCCACCTCTTGTCGATCCTCGAACATTGACAGATTCCGCTACATCCATTGCATTGTGGATTTCCTTTGCACTTGTCTCTCCTTGTGAGGCGTCGTTGGTTGCACGCAAATGCTAACTCAAAACGTGATACAAGTAAAGCCTATCCATCCGGCCAACAAGGTGCTGGGTTTACTGTATCCGGGACCTACGAATCACTCGCGGCTTATATGCATAATAAGCCAATAGTTCAGTAGCGGAATCAAGAACACCATTGCCTCGGCGCCGCCGCCTATATATAGTCTGCACTCTGTCACGGATCAAAACATCGGCAAGAGCAAGACCGATCCACAAAGACACCTGCTTCATCTTCTTCCTCGGATAGATAGATAGATAGAAGAACCCTAGCTTGTCTACCAGCAGGTGCCAAAACCCTCTCTCTCGTGTAAACTTTTCTCTTGATATACCGGTCGATATGAAGTAATTTCAAGGATTATTATGATCATGTGTTGTTTCAGATGTATCATTGGGGTGCAGAGAAGGTGGAAAATGATACCTACACCTTCTCAGGCTTTAACAATATTGGGGGGCGCAACAATAGGATCGGTGCTGACCCGGGAAAGCCAAACGAACCTTCAAAGGATGCCAAGACGACTGATCAGGTTCAGACTCAGAGCAAGCCAAAGACGATGGAAGGACATCCGCCGCACCCACCAGGGGCTGTCTCCTACGCCTACTCGTTCACACCGTACCACAACCCGTACTATTACCCTCCTCCGGCACCGTATGGATCATACGGAGGCTATCACGGCGGCGGCGGCGGCTATCCTCAAATGGCTGGTGGTGGTGTTGGATATTACGGTCACGAAGGCAATCACTATCATGGACATGGGTATGGTTACCCTGGCCAGTTTCCGCCGCCACACCAGGGTACTGCTGCTGATGTGATGATTCAATTCAGATAATGCTCGCTTGATGATCATTCGCAGTAACCTCTAGCTAACGGAGCACACCGTCCCACGTTTAATTATTATTTGCAGGAGGAGGAGGTTATGGGATGCGCTATGGCCATGGCTACGGTGGCGCACACATGAACATGGGGTTCCCAGATCATGGAGGCGCGCCTGCTGCCACCGGAGCCGCCCCTGTCTACGGTCATGGCCAGCACGACTACAGCTACGGAGCACACGCGATGAACAAGGGGTTACCAGCTGCTGGAGGTGCCGCCGGCGGCGGAGCCGCTGCTGCCAATGGTCACGGCCAGCATGACACCGCCGCTAAACACGCTAAGCAGCACGACAATTGCCACGGCGGGGGAGCACACGTGTCACCAGACGCCGGAGGCGCAGCCGTCGCCAAAGCAGCTGCCGCCGCCTATGGTCATGGACAGCATGATCACCTGGTTCAGCATGCTCATGAACACCACCACCGTGGAGGGCACATGGCCATGGAAGGAGGCGCCGCCGCCGCCTCCGCTGTCGCAGTTTAGGCCAGATCAAGCCTGAAGAACATCTCGTTTCAGCGTGACGATGGACAAGCACGGCAAGCGAGACGATCTCAGTGACAAAGTTATAGACTTAAAGTGTGTTCTAGCTAGCTACACCACTAAATAACTTTTGTGCAGAGGCTGCCCTTGCTTGGGAAGCCCCTGCTGTCTTTAGCGTCCATGGATTCACTGTTCTCGATCCATGCAGGGCAGGGTCATTGTCAACCTATATTGTGTGGATCCACTGACTTAACTGCACACGTACCATGGCTGCTAACATGTGGAGTCGTACGAGGCAGGGCTTCACACGTCAGCAGCTATAGTACTACACGTGGAGTTCATGTCAGCGAGCACCCAACTGTGTGTAGACCTCTTGCCATATTTTTGTACCACTATAGTTTGTGTCCATCCGAACGTCGAGATGGTTTGTTAAGTATGAAACGCAAGGAATTGAATAAAACTTATCCTGATATCATGTGCTGGTCTTTAGGAATACCTGAAATTAACCATCTCCATGTGTTCTTTTCTTACTTGAACTGATGCTCATGGCAGACAAGGTGACCTTGTGTGCCTCCAGAAAGATTGCCATGTTCTATACTCAAATTAACCTTACGCACAAGCAAGGCAACACCTTGCAGCGGCAACCATCAAATGAGAATCATGCGTATGTATTGGCAAAGAGGATCAAATGAATACTTTGGTTATATACAAATTCAAGGTTCTCGATTATATTAAGAAAAGGAATTGAGAGTTCCATAAATTCATGATGTTATTACTGCAACGACTTGTTCATAAAAGAGGCCTTCTAGGGTAGAATCCCATGTTTCTTTAAGAGGTGAAACATCAATTCAATCTGAGCTGTTGAATTTTGAAAGAAAAAAATAGGAATACAATATCACTTCAGCCAACATGGAAAGTATTTAATTTCTAAAATTGTCGCATGCATCACTTTCCATAAGTCATCAATTTCTTTCCAAATTAGCTATTATAATAATTATTGATTATAATAGACCTTTTACCTTCTAAGAGATAGAAGAACCATTTTCTCTTTGAGATACGTGCAAATGGACAGTCCACATTCATTTCGGTCTACCATAAAATCTGCCTCATAGAATCTTCGCAAAAAACTAATATATCTACCTAAGCAGTATGCTTGATGAACATAGATCTGTTTCTCACTTGGCATTGCAATCACTTTCTTTCATTTCAATCATTCTAAATACTTAGCAAATTGTTCCTACGGTGTATTATACTTTATAATACCAAGTAGGAGTGGTTCTTCAGGCAATATTATTCTATTTAAAACATAGTCAAAAGTAACAAAATAATTCCTGACCAATGACTCAGACATTGCCCCAGACATACCAGATAATAAAGAACCATAATCGTATAACTTGACTCTGCAGTCAGGCAAGGCATCTTACTAAGATAAAGTAGCAACAATGAGAAGGCAGCATTGATGCTAATAGGCATCTCGAGCCAGTTGTAAGGGCTCATCCAATCGACATGTAAATAAAAACAAAGGTGAATTATTTTTTCAACAAGGAAGGTGTTAGCAGAATCCTGGAGACTCCTACATGTCGTGATTACGATTTCACATTGATAATTGAAACAAATTGACATGAGCATAATCTTCAAACATAAAAACTAGCTAGGTGCTATATGCTAGTACTGATCACACCACTAAAACTTTTGAGCATGCCAATCAGCTGTACTACCTTTGCCCATCTTTATTTTTGCTGTATTGAACTTTTATATACGGTTTTCAAGATGTAACATTGACACTATTTCTCAAAATGTGTGGCGTGAATATATGCATAACTACTGAATCCTACTTTTATGAAAGCGTATCTAAGTGCAAACTGACCTACTAATATGCATTTTTCATAATTTTTTAAATATGTATAGTAGCCACAAACATCTTAAATTCACATTTTTTCATACTGACCTACTGAATCTTAAACCCACGTAGACTATAAAAAAAACCTTAAATTTTGACTTAAGTGTCATTTTAGATGACAAGTAAAATAACGAGCACAAGGAGAAAGCAAATTAAACAACAAACAATATCACACCTTCCAAGTCCCGAGCACCACGACGACGACGGCGACGACAACAGTAGCCATCATGAACAGAGCCAGCCTCAGCAGCACGAAGCTGCCCAGAACCTGCAGCTCCAAAGCCCTCATCTACATCAACAGGGAGCGTTGCAGCCGGCACCAGGGCCGTACCGGCCGTGCGCCTACGCAGCACCGTACCCCTACCAGTACCCTCCGCCTCCATACCCCAATCACCTGGTTGGAGGCGGTGGTGCCTACCCGGGAGCAGGCTACCATGTGCCAGGTTACCCGGCAGCAGGCCCGTTCGTGCCGCACCAAGGTGGCGGCCACGGGGGTTACGGCTACAGGAACCACAACCACGGCGGAGGAGGACACTTGAAGGACGCCGGGCTGGTCGGCGCCGCCGTCGGAGTGGCTTCGTTTGGAGTGTTCAAACTCCTGCGCGAACGCCGCAGGTATGGTAGAGGTTGATATGCTCGTAGAAATGGCCATCGCGAGCTCAAGCCTGATGGGCGGGAAGTCTCCAACGTACGGAAGTATATCAGTATCGGATCAGGAGCTCTAGCTCCCCTTATCATGTTATTACCTTGGCTTATATATAGTACGTTATTATTATGTAATTGTAGCCTTTCCCGTAGTTGGGACTACTTTCCCAACGTTAGGAAAGTCACAAACTACAGCTCCCTCCATTTTAAAATTGTTATCGCAAGGAGTATATGATAGAAACATTTACAATTTATTGGCACCACCAGCAGTGTGACGGTTCCCTGCTGTCGATCCAAATAGTTTTGTACCCCTCTAGTTGTTTCCGTCCATCCAAGCGAGTATGTAGTATGTAATGGATAGTTTGCTATAAATAACCGTGTGTTGATTCAAATGTATAGCAGCTGATGATCTATCTGATAATCCGTATGTGCTTAACCTTGTGTGGTACTAGCTTCCTGTTGAAACGTTTTTGCTTCGAGTTTGAAAATCACTGCTTAATCAATTAATTCATGAACACGATCTTGCACATCAGGACCTTGAATTTAGTTCAGAGACAGGCAAATAAAAAGGGCAACGTAGAGTCATAGCAAACAAATTAGATTCGGCATGCCCCTCTGTCTTGCACTGCTTCTGTGGATCTGAGCGAGGCAGGCTTGTAGATGTTGATGGGCGTTGTGGCGACACGCCATGAAATGGCCTGAGCTGCGGGCTAAATTTACAGTGGGCTTGAACTGCGGCCGAAAAAATCGTCACAGCGGTTCAAGCCTGAACCTGTTGATCTGCAGACAGTGCATATGAGAATCTGAGGCTTTCTGGAAGGAGAAGACCTGCTGATCGACGCAGCATCACCCAGAGCAAGTGCGATCTCCACCAGCATGACAAAGAGGAATCTATTGACATTTTAGTACAAATTTCAAATAAAAATGAAAAGATTCCAAAATCAGCCGTCCGGCAAGATCACGTTATGGTCATAATCGTTTCACAAATGAATTCTGCAATATTTGTACTAGCTCATGACAAAGAACTGTGTGGACTGCACAAAATAACGTACACCATGTTTTGAAGTCGTATAAAATCAAATCGTAGCGCAGCAGATATAAACTATCGCTCCCATTGCACCTGGAAATTAAAAAAAAAATTGCTGAAAGGTGGCGCGACTGTGATCTTGAGCTTAAAACTTGGTGAAAGTGATCAAATACTTCGTTTTTAAATTGATGTCGCTATTGATTTTTAACATCAACTTTGACCATTCGTTTTATTCAAAAAATTAGTTCAAATGTTTAAAATTTTAAGTTGTGATTCAAATAATTCTAATAATAAATCAAATTAGAGAAAAATATATAATATTTATAAAAAATTGAATAAAACAAATAATCAAAGTTAATATTAAAAGTCAATGATGACATTAATTTAAGAACAGAGAGTACATGGCAAACCTACTTCTTTTCTAATGAAAGGGCAGAGCACCTGCTTTTATTCTTCAAAAATACATGGCAAATCTAGGGCGATGTGAGATCACGGATGCTATGCTCCATTCACACCAGGGAAAAATATTTTACTGCATCATGGGCAATATCTTTCTCAACCCGGAGCCCTCGTGTCAGTGAGGAGGGACTCCCACTTAGCCAGTCGTTGACTTTTGCCTCCGAATCTTGAAGTGTACCTCTCCGTTCTTAAATTGATGCCGTTGACTTTTACAATCAACTTTAATCATTCATCTTATTAAAAAAATTGTTTAAATGTGAAAAATGTTATTTTGTAATTCAAATAACTCTAATGATAAATCAAATTATATCAAAATATATGATATTTATTAAAAAAATTAATAAGACAAATGATCAAAGTTAAACTTATAAGTCAACGGCGATATCAATTAAATAACGAAAAGAGTAAGTGACACCCTCCCCGTCACTGTTGCCTCCTCCATCCATCTTGTGCTATATAATAATCCGTCCATTCCATAGCATGATCATCATAGCAAACAGATCAAATACCGGTAACAGCGGGTTGCTAGCTTCCAGATCATCAACTTCTTCGTTCACCCAAAGTGTTCTGCTAGCTAGTCTTTTGGGGTGTGCTTAAAACTCTCTCACTTTAAATATTTCCTACTAATTTTAGTCACTGAGATGTAAATACATCGATCTGTTTCGCAATATTTTCCGGACTCGTAAAGTAGTATTTTTTGGTCTTATCAGATTGTTATTGGCCACATTAGTGTGTGTGTGTCTATAGACTCTATATATTGTCGTGCTATTGGATTATCAACTTTAGTGATTTTTTTTTTTGCAGATATCGTAATTAAAAGATCGGAGACAAGCAATGGGAGGGGACGAGGGCAAGCACATGATGATGTTCTTCCCCGGCCTGATGCAGATGAGGCAAGGCAGCACCCTCAGCCAGGCGTACTCATCGCTGCCAGGGTTCCCTCCACAGGTGCACCTACCGATGATGCCGGGCGCGTTCCCGCCTCCGCCTCCACCTCCAACCCCGGCGGCGTATACGTGTGCTCGCCCGGGGTACGCCTACGCGCAGGCACACGCGTTCGCGTATCCGCCGCCGGGGCCGTACGCGTGCCCTCCGCAAGGGTACCCTTACCCGGGCTCGGTGACGACGGCGGCGCCGCACCAGGGTCTGCACTGATTCCGCTGTTCCAGCTCACGCATCGATCGATCCCAATATGTCGAAGCTCGTTACTGATGCTCATGGAACGATCGATTAATATTGCTGTGGTTGTATCAGGTCACGGGAGCAGCGGCCATGGTGGCAGCAAGCGGCAGGTTGAGGTGATGGAGTCGACACCGAACTCCGGCGGCACAGCCACCGCCGCCGCCGCTGCTGCGTCTGCGTCAGCGTATGGAGCAGGCAGTAATCTATCTCACCGGCATGGTGGTGCTAAGAACGGGGCCTTTGGCTGCCTCAGCAACTGCTGCGGTGGCCACCATCGCAGGACGTCATCGTCGTTCAAGCATGCCGCTGCCCCGGGCCATGGCCACCAAGGCGAGTTCAGGTGTGGACACCGCCCGGGAAAGGTCGAGCACGTGCACGGCCAGTTCTGTGCCAAGTGCACCACGTGGAAGTGATGTTGTTGTAGTACGTCTGTAACGCTAGTCTTTGCGATCTACGCTTCCGTTTTAAAATTGTTGTCTTTGGAACAACAGCTCTAGTTAGAAGAGTTGTTGTCGAAACGACGATAATTTAAGAACGGAGAGAGAGAGCGATGATATGGTTCATCCAGCATGCATTATACATATGGTAATGTGGTTTGCTTCCATGTAGAAAAGATATCTGGGTGTAATGAACGAAGTGCCAGTGATACTCTACGGTGAATTGATGCTGATCATATACTTATGTGGATGTGTTTGATTGCCTTGATGCTGTTGCTTTAGATTCTCAAGAATTTTGCATACAAACACAAGCCACAAATTCATTTCACTGAAAATCATTGACTCAACATCACCATCGATCAACACTGGCATCAGAAGCCACAGTTTCTTCC
This sequence comes from Zoysia matrella, assembly GCA_001602295.1. NCBI lineage: Eukaryota > Viridiplantae > Streptophyta > Magnoliopsida > Poales > Poaceae > Zoysia > Zoysia matrella. Next base: position 157,556 of record BCLG01000828.1, read on the forward strand.
CATCTCACGCCATCTACCACCAGACTCCATTCGCCACGACCTCTTTTCTACTCAGCGAAGACCTTCGCGTTCAGCTGGAAGGCCTTGGTGAAGAAGGCCGGCCAGCAGAGGTACGTCGAGAGGATGCTGCTGACGGTGGACGCGCCCATGAGCATGTTCATCACCACGATCTGCAGCTGGACGGCCTCCAGCGGCGACGCGCCGCCCATGATCAGCCCCGTCATCGCGCCCGGCAACGCGATCAGACCCACCGTCTTCGCGTTGTCGATCACCGGAGACAAAGCGAGCACCAGCGACCTCTTCACCTGCTGCAGCGTCGCCTGACGCGGGGTCGCGCCCAGCGCGAGTGCCGTCTCCACCTGCAACGCGTTGTTTACAGGAAGGAGATGTGAATCTTCCTAGGTCGTATTTGCAAATCAAATATAAAAGTTTTGGTTCTAAAATACTGGGAAAATTAAGTTATAAACTTTGCGTAATATGGGTGAGCTAATCAGAGGTGACTCAGAGCTGGTCCTGATGTAACCCTCTCTTTCTCGTCCGTGACCAGTTTCTTTTTGGAGAATCGAAAGGGAGCAAAGTAGAGTACTCCTAGGAAGAACTGACCAGGTTCCTCTGGATCTTGACGTCCTCCCTGAGCTTCTTCATGGTGACGCCGGTGACGGTCATGGCGTTGCCGACCATCATGCCGGCGACGGGGATGATGTACCGCGGCGTGAAGGGGAACACGTTGAGCAAGACGAGCAGGAACATGGTGACGGAAGTGCCCACCAGGATGGACACGCACGCGATGTGTTTCCCCCGGGGAACATGCCTCGCGCGCTGGCCCGCCGTCAACCCGGCCACCGTCACCTGAGCCGTTTCAACAAATTTCATCGAATTGGTTGTCATTTATTTGTAAGATTGAAGTTGAGCTGATTATTCTCTTGAGGGACGAGACGAGAGTACGAGACCAAGAACAGAGATCAAAGCAAGGATTTTTCAGAGTGATTGGGAAGTGGGAACGGTTTGCTGATGAGTGGTTAGGTTACCATGAAGAGGTAGGCGAGGAGGATCCAGAGCACGTTCTTCTGGGTGAAGACGAACTGGAGGACGA
>BCLG01000829.1:1859-26696 GCA_001602295.1 Zoysia matrella
CAAATGAGCGTTGCATCTCTTCCGAAATCACACGTGTAAACTGTGTAAGATCAGCCCCGTACTTGCTAGCGACAGATATGTCTACCATCTCAACAAGTTCTTCGAGATTGAATGATGGATTTACCTTCTTGTTAGATGTTCTCGCCGTGTCCGCTTTCTTGATCACGCCGTTTCTTGTCTTCTGGAAACACGCCATCTTTTCCCGGAGCCTCGCCGCTTTCTCCTCTTCCATCTCACGCTCCAGTTCAGCTTGAATCTTCCTCTGATCCTCCTCTGTGAGTTCTTCAAACGTGACGTCAATCACGTTCCTAGGATCATCCTTCGAAGCATCACCGCCTCCAGTCATCTTCCCTCTTGCTGGAGCCACTTCGAATTTGGATTCAATCGGCAAAGAAGGTGCCGATTGATCGTGACTTGCTGCCGTGTGTATGATACGCTTCGTCCTCAGCGGAGTCGCCAATTTTGTTACCAAGCGATCGTCGCCGGGTAACAATGAGATGAATTCGCCGTATTACGAACAGCGGAACGACTGATTTACTCAACAAACCGGCAAAGAAAAGGAAACAAATGAAGCAAACGAAAATAGGTTGAAATAATGGATGGAATAATAGTTCTAGTTTTTCTCACGTCCTCCCTATCCTATTTATATAGAACTTATTAAATCTCTAAGAAACAGATTTTAAACTAACTTAAACAACTCTCCACGGACCTAACTACTGATCCTATTTCTCAGCTCCATATGATCTTTCTTTGCCAAACGGATCTGACTACTAATCTTATTTTTCAGCTTCACGTGACTATCTCTCCTCCTGAATCTTTATCCCTCAACTATGCACGTATCTTTTCTCCTGTCAAATAGCGTGTTAGACTCCAGGTTTCTTGGGTGTGGCATCTTGCATGCTGTTGTGCGTTATCTTTCAGGCTGCACCCACTCGTCATTGTCTGCAACTAAACACACGAATAACCAGAATTTAATTAGAATACATGCAACTAATCTGGCTGCTTCACTAACCAACTAAAAAAAAGCCGAATCAGCTAATAATGCCAATTTCCACTGTTAACACAGATTTGTCATGTGGCAGATGCTTTCCGGTCACACTTCGGCATCGACCACAGGTTCCTCCAAGGCACCACACACAGCCCAGCAGACTTCCTGGTTACCATTTTTGATCGAGATGTTTTTGAAGAGATTTGTAAAAGAGACAATTTCACATATGGGAGCCGACAGTTCAGGCTCAGGCGTTGGTCGCCGCGTGACCAAGCTAACAGCGCGGCCATGCGTTTTCATGTCCGCCTATGCTTGGAAGGGATTCCCCTGCATTTGTGGAATGATGAATTTGTTGCTTGGATCATCAGTCGGTCCTGTTCCTTCCATTACTCAGAAGAGCACTCACATCGACGTGAAGTTACTGAAGTCTTTGAACTTCTTGCTTGGATAGCAGAGCCAAGTGCCATTCCTAAGCGCATCTGGTTAACAGTTTTGGAGCAGGATCCCAATAGCCGCACAACACCGATAGATGCACCTCAGCCCCTGGTGTACATCCACAGAAGTCAGCCGTCTCAACCCTCTAGAGGTTTGGTTTATGAAATCTTGTTCCACATTGTCTCAGTTGAAGATACGCGAAGGGTTGGTCCGGATGGCTGTCCCGTCTTCTATCCTCTGTACTGGAGCATGGTGCTGCTGACACACCCCAGGTGGTGGCACCGGCGCCGGCAACTCCTGAGAAGTGGAGGTGGTATCCTTATAGCTGTCTCAGACAGACATTTTTGTTTGTTATCTTCTTTTAACACTCAGAACTCGATAACAGTTTGCGTCCAGATGCTGGATGATGGCATGGAGTGGTTCCTAACAGGGGTATACGGACCTCAGACACGGCAAGAAAAAATTCTTTTCCTTCAAGAGATCTGGGAACTCAAGCAAAAAGTGGGGAGCAAGCGGCTTGTAGTGGGAGATTTCAACCTAATCTATCGAGCCCAAGACAAAAATAATGACAGATTAGACAGGAACCTAATGGGGAAGTTCAAGCAGGTCATCGACATGCTGGAAATTAAGGAACTAAATTTGCATGGCAGGAAATTCACATGGACAAATGGGCAGGAAAATCCGACAATGACGCGTATTGACAGAATGTTTTGCACGCTGCAATGGGAGAATTTTTCCCAACGTCACATCTCCAGGCCGTAGCGTCTACGCTTTCGGATCACTCCCCCTTGTTTCTGCAGGGAGCAACCCAAACATCTCTTTTTAGGGGTTTCAGATTTGAAGTCTTTTGGATTCATATGCCAGGCTTCATGGAAACAGTGGCAAGCATGGGAGAAACCTATTGTAGCCGTGAACGCCATGAGAAGATTACACATCAAGCTAGAAAGAACAGCAAAAGCTTTGTGCAAATGGAACAGAGAAAGGATTGGAAATATCAAACTGCAGATCTCTATTGCGAAGCTGATCATTTGGCGGCTAGATGTAGCAGAGGAAAACAGAACTTTCACCATAGGAGTGTTGGTCTGTAATACATGTATATGTATCCTTTAGGTGTTGCGTAATTATTTGGTAACGTAAGGACTAAAATGTAAAACTGTAATAAGATAAAGGAGAGAGCAGAAGGGGATGGAACGAGCTCCTCGAAGTCAGATCGACGTTGGCGAGGATCGACCGTCCCGCGCCTATAGCCTGGCAGGCGCGCGTCTGTGGGGCAACTGCGCCTGTGCTGTGAAGCAGCTTTTATTCTTTTTATTTTTTAAATATAAAAGTTAACTTTGGAAGTTTAAAAAAATTCTAAAAATATATCCCTAGATACCTTGTGTTAATATTAAAAATATCATAGTAAAATATAATTAATTTAAATTCAAATGATGAGACTAAACTAATTAAACAACTTTGTAAAACTGCAGGAATAACTCAGAGTGCACCTATACCGAGAGTTCATCATCGATGAGACAAATTTAACGGAACAACTAAATTTTGAGAATTTAATGAAACTTACTAAAGATTAATCGTTCAAAAAGAATTTGAGAAAATTAATAAAAACAACTTTAGAAAAATTTAGAAATAACTCGAAGTGCACCTATACGAAGAGTTCGATGAGACGAACCTAACGGAACAAACTTTGAGAAACTTTGAGAATTTAATGGAACTTACTTTAAATTAGTAAAGATTAATCATTCAAAAAAAATTCGAGAAAATTAACCGAACAACTTTAAAAACTATAGTAATAACTCGGAGGGCACATACACGAAGAGTTTGATGATACAAAACTAACGGAACAAATTTAAGAAATGTTAGAGCTTTAAGAGAGCTTCCTTGAATTTCTAAAGATCTAATAAAGTTCTTTTAAGGTTTCAAATTTTCTCAAAGTTGTTCTGTTAACTCTCTGTGTATGTGCCCTCTAAGTTATTTCTAAATTTTTATAAAATTGTTCTGTTAATTTTTTTGAATTCTTTTTGAACAGATAACCTTTAATACTTTAAAGTAAGTTTCATTAAATTCTCAAAGTTTTCAAAGTTGTTCCGTTAGTTTCGTCTCGTCGAACTCTTCATATAGGTACACTTTGCGTTATTTTTAAAGTTTCACAAAGTTGTTTCATTAGTTTAGCTTTGTAATTTGAATTTGAATTTAATTATATTTTATTATGATATTTTTAATATTAACACAGGATATCAGGGATATATTTTTATAATTTTGTAAGTTTTTAAAGTTAACTTTTATATTTTAAAAAATGCACGTGCGCAGCTGCCTCCAGACGTGTGATACGCGCGGGACGGTCGATCCTCGCCACCGTCGATCTGACGTCGAGGAGCTCAACGTCAGTGGATCTCGTTCCGAAGGGAATCGGGGGCAACCCTGGTTCCAGTGTCTTCCACAGAAAGCTTCCCAACTCTTCATGGTATACAGAGCGAGGTTGTGTCGGCTTACGCCGGAGCAGCGGCGCCCGAGCAGCAATGCGAGGGGACGCCAAGCCCCTGCAGGAGAAAGCAGCAGGAATGTGGACCACGTGAAGGCTGGGCGACATGGCGGCCTTCGCGGCGGCGCGCGTGAACTGGAGGGAGACGCCCGAGGCGCACGTGTTCAAGGTGGACCTGCCGGGGGTGAAGAAGGAGGAGGTGAAGGTGGAGGTCGAGGACGGCGCCGTGCTAGTGATCAGCGGGCAGTGCAGCTGCGAGAAGGAGGACAAGGACAACCGCTGGCACCGCGTCGAGCGCAGCAGCGGCCGGTTCGAGAAGAGGTGCCTGCTGTCGGAGGATGCCAAGGAGGAGCAGGATTTGATCATTTTGGTGGTGGAGGATTCCGTATTCTCGATTTGGTTGGGGACAGCTGGCAGTGGCGATTTGCTGGATCTGCTGCTGCGTCTGGAAGTGGTGAGGTGCTGTTGTGTCTCTGGATTGGCAGAAATCGTGGTACCTTAGTCCCTGTGGTACAATGGCAGAGAATCAAGGTATTGAGCAGATTCTTGGTAAATTGGTTGAGCTGCTTGCAGCAAAGAAAGATGAGTCCTCGTCTATAAGCAAGGCGATTGTGATATATACAGACACAATGCAAAAGTTGGAATTGATGCCAATTGATATCAAATTGGAGGGTATCAAAAATTATTTGGTTGATCCAGGAGGGCATTGCTATTGTTGAAAGCCAAGAAGCTTGAGAGCTTTGTCACTGGAGAAACAGTAGAGCCTAAGGATAAGTCGAGCGATGAATGGAAAGAATGGGATGCTACAAATTCCTTAGTTGCTGCTTGGTTGCTAAACTCGATGGCTCCAACAATTGCTGGATCGGTGGACGCCATAGCTACTGCTTATGGAATATAGGAAGCTGTATCAAAATTATTTTTTGGCACAGGGAATGTCATGCTGTTGGCTGAAACAGATGATAAAATTTATCATCTCAAGCAAGGGGAGCAGTCCTTGATGGATTATGTTGCTGAGCTAAAACGGTTGTGGGTTGATTTAGATTATTATGATCCTGTTGAGTTGCCACACCCGAAGTATGTGGCATGGGTGAAGAAATGGATAGAGAAGAAAAAGGGTGCTTCAATTCTTGAGGGGCTTGAACCCAGAATTTGAGGGAAGACGGATTGCTATATTCCGTCAATCCGATCTCCCTAGTCTAGAGGAAGTCATAGCGGCCATGGCACAAGAGGAGAGCAGAGTGAAGGTAATGAAAGGCAATGTTCCACCTCCATCCCGTCTAGCTTTTGTTGTGACAGAATCTAAGGAAACGAGGATATGCTATAACTATGGTGAGAAGGGTCATATAAGTCATGATTGTTCCCAACCATTCAAGCCAAATCGTGGAAGAGGAAGAGGAAATTTTAGAGGTGCAGCTAGGGGCAGTGGAAATCTTGGTAGAGGAAGAGGCTACAAAGCCAATCTTGCTATGAGTGAGGAAGGTTCATCTGATCCGATCACAATCCCAGCTGCCGAGCTAGAGGAGTTAAGAAGGTTCAGAAAGAATGAGAAGATTTCTACATCAGAAGATCAAGTGACAACAACAACATCAGTTGATAATGTTGCCAACCTTGTTCACTCTGACTTAGGTATATTAAATAAAGCATTCGCATCTTTTCAAAATGATAAATCATGTTGGATATTAGATTCGGGTGCATCAAGACATGTCACAGGCACGTCAAGTGAATTTGCTTCGTATGCACCATACCCATACTCTCATAAAGAGACGATTCAAACTGCTGATGGAACATCCCAACCTATCAAAGGGGTTGGCATAGTGCAATGCACTCCATCTATCACGTTGTCCTCAGTATCATATGTTCCATCTTTCCTGGTTAATTTGGTCTCATTAAGCTCATTAATTGATCAAATGGACTGTCGGGTCTCTCTTGATCGTGAAAATTGTTTAATTCAGGAAAGGAAGACTGGAAGAAGACTTGGGACTGGAGTTCGGCATAATGGACTATGGTACCTTGATAGGAGAAAGACAGATGAAACAGTATGTCTAGTTGTTTCAGGTCTTGCAAGTGAAGAAGAAGCTAAGTTAATGCTTTTGCGCTGTCGGTTGCGACATATATCTTTTGATGTTATGAGTAGGATATTCCCTGATGAAATGTCTAAAGTGGACAGACGTTAGTTCGTGTGTGATGCTTGTCAGTTTAGCAAACACACTAGAACATCATATGTTAGTAGAGGTTTGCGAAGCCTATAACCCTTCGTATTGGTCCACTCTGATGTTTGGACTTCCCCTGTCACTTCTTTGAGGGGAGCAGAATATTTTATCACCTTTATTGACTGCTACTCTCGCATGACATAGCTATATCTTATGAAACATAAAAGTGGGGTGCTTGAATGCTTTAAGAACTTCTGTGCCTGTGTAAAAAATCAGTTCAATGCTCATGTTCAAATTATTAGGACAGATAATGGGACTGAATATGCAAATAAGGAGTTTGGGTGTTTCGTTTCAAGTGAAGGAATTTTACATCAAACATCGTGTCCTGATACACCGTCACAAAATGGTGTAGCTGAAAGAAAAAAGAGGCATCTTTCGGAGGTAACCCGTTCACTTATGTACACTATGAATGTTGCAAAATTCTTATGGGGTGAGGCGGTTATGGCCGCCACTTATCTTATTAGTTGTGCTCCATCAAGGGTGCTTGGAATGAAAACTCCTTATGAAATGCTATTTGGGGAAAATGTTTTTGTTGTTCCACCAAAGGTGTTTGGATGCACTTGTTTTGTTAGAGATCATAGGCCTTCAGTTGGAAAGCTAGATCCTCGAACTATCAAGTGTGTCTTTGTTGGCTACTCTCTTGGACAGAAGGGGTATAAATGCTGGAGTCCATCTAAGCGTCGTATGTTTTTGAGTATGGATGTGTCTTTCAGGGAATCCATTCCTTTCTATGGTGAGAAAACTGATCTAAGTGATCTTTTTGCTATTCTGGATTATCCTCTGGCATAGATGAGACTGATAAGGAGGGAGAGGATGAAAATATGAGAACTAAAGATAATGAGCAGCCCAAAGAGGTTATGACTGGTTTGATCCCTCATCCCATAATAACTAGTGAAACCACAACTGAAGATAATGGTGGAACTAAAAACCATGTAGAAAAAAATTTACAAGTATACACGAGAAGAAGAAAACAAAAGCAAATTCAACCTTCAAATATTTGTGATGATAACATAAATGGGGAGCAGCTAATAGATGGGCAACAACCACCTTCAACTACTAATGATGAGGATGGTGAAGTGATGGAAGCAGGGGGAGTTGAGGATAATGTCTTTTGAGAATTGCCTCTTGCTATCAGAAGGGAGGTAAGAAGTAACTTTAGAAGGCCTCCAAAAAAACTTGGTTTTGAGGATGAGAATGACATAGCTAACTTTGTTTGCAATCAGCGATAATCCCAAAAGACTGGAGAGCCGCCAAACAAGATCCAAAGTGGAGGGCAGCCATGCTTGAGGAACTTTAAGCACTTGATAAGAATAAGACATGGGACCTTGTACCACTCCTTGTGGACAAGAAGATAGTTAGCTGCAAGTGGGTCTACACATTGAAGCAGAATCCTGATGGCAAGATAGAAAGATATAAGGCTAGATTGGTGGCAAAAGGGTATAGCCAAACATATGGAACTGATTATGATGAGACATTTGCACCAGTTGCAAAGATGAGCACTGTGAGGACACTAATCTCTTGTGCTGCTAATTTTGATTGGTCACTATACCAATTAGATGTTAAGAATGCATTCTTGCATGGAGATCTTCAAGAGGAAGTATATATGGAAATTCCACCTGGATTTTCTAATGATCAAACAAAAGGAAAAGTACTGAAGCTGAAGAAATCATTGTATGGTCTAAAGCAATCACCGAGAGCATGGTTTGATCGCTTTAGACGTGCAATGTGTAATATAGGGTACAAACAATGCAATGGTGATCATACTGTATTTTATCGCAATTCAAGGAATTATGTTACCATTCTTGCAGTTTATGTGGATGATATGATTATCACTGGCAATGATAATTTGGAGATAAAGGAGTGTCTCAGTAAAGAGTTTGAAGTCAAGGATTTAGGTCAACTCCGATACTTCTTGGGCATTGAGATAGCAAGATCTCCAAAGGGGATTGTTCTTTCGCAACGAAAGTATGTACTGGATCTACTTAATGAGACAGGTATGCTTGGATATCGTGCAGCATCTACACCTATTGAGCAAAATCATACGCTATGTGCTCAGTCTGGAGATCCAGTAAACAAAGAGAGATATCAAAGGTTAGTAGGACATTTGATTTATTTATGTCATACGAGGCCTGATATAACCTATGCATTAAGTGTAGTTAGCCGATATATGCATGATCCAAGAAGTGGACATTTGGATGCTGTGTATCGAATCTTGCGATATTTGAAGAGTAGTCCAGGTAAAGGATTATGGTTTAGAAGGAATGGCCACTTGAATGTAGAAGGATATTGTGATACAGACCGGGCTAAGGTTCACAAAACCGCTTGATGCGCAAAAACTGGTCGACGGCGATATTTCAGTTTTCGAGAAAACCGAAAAAACCGGTCAAAATTCAAATTTTGAAAAATCATCGGCTAGCGGTTAGCAAACCGGTAAACCGGCCGGTTTGGGCGGCTAGCCGACCGGTTTCTGGCGAAACCGTTGCGGCGGTAAACCGGTCGGTGTGGACGGCAAACCGGCCGGTTTAGGTAAAAAACCGGGCGAAAAAACAAAAAACCGGAAAAATATTGTAAAATAAGAAAAAAATAGAAAAAATTTAGAAAATTTTGGCATGACTTTTCTTAAATATTTGCAATACATTTACACAATATATACTTTATCAATGGATAATAAACACACAATTTGATAATATATTCATACCAATGAAATCCATATTTCATACATAAAGTTATACATAAAGTTCATACACAAAGTTGACACTTTACATTGGAATTGTATTACAATCAAAATAAGCCCTGTCGCCCTCATCACTTGACATTATTTGAATTCCTCTTGTGGCGAGCAATTCCGCTTTGAATTCATTTCAAGTTTGACCTGTCTAAGCGGAAGTTGTCTCCCATTGTGAACGCAACATGTGGTAAAATTCGGGATTCTGTCATTAGTACACCCATGTAGTCGTTGGTTGTGAGCTATGATCACCTAAAAGATAATTGTAGTACTCAAGACTTTGGTTGTAAAAGGTATCACTGTCTGTCTTCGAGTAGTAAGCACCATATTGATGCTGCTTACCCTCCATTGTGGTGCTCTGTGACTGTGGAGTACCATGGTCTTGATCTTGTGTAGCATGGGTGAAGTCTGTCTCACATGTAAAAGAAGTTAAGTGTAAGAGAAAAGAGTTAAAATTGCTCATATGATGCGAAGATATGGTTACCTGTGAAATGATACGTAGTTGATGGTGGTTGGGGTCAGGAACCACGTCCGCATCGCCTGGTGCGTCTCTAGAATCTGTCCGAGAGCTGCTGTCATTGGATTTTTGGTAAGGTGGGCTTCGTCTGGCGTCTTTAGAATCTGTGGAGTTGTTGCTGCCCACTTTCGTACCTTTTTGTTTACCTTTGTCTTTGCTCGTACTCCTTTTCCTTTTAGCAGCCGTTTTTTTTCTTTGACGCTGGTGCTTTCTCTTTTCTATGTGAGTGTTATCCATATTTTGTTCTGTCTATTCAGACATCATTGCAGAACAAAGACAACTGTAGCAACTGTCTACTAGCTTCATCAGTGGTCACTAGACGGGATGGCAGAGGAGTGTCACTCTCTGTGTCCTCTTCATCAAAAAGAGAATTAGCATTTGATCTTTCATGTTCGATTCAATCTCTCATTGGATTAGAAGAATCATACAAGGATAGCTCCATTAGACGATCAAAGAGATAAGCTTCTGGTGGTTTATATGTGAATCCAGCATCCCGTATCCGTATTCTGAGATTGTAGTTGACATACACCAACTTATGCAATTTAGCATGAGAGAGCCTGTTGCGCACCTTTGTGTGGACCAATGCGAATGTACTCTAATTACGCTCGCATCTGCTAAATGAAGCGCACTGCGACACTAGGCGCAAAGCGAGCTTCTGAAGATTTAGTGTGTCACCACCAAACATGTGCCACCATTGAGCAGGTGAATTTTTTGCATTCATTGCCATCCTGCTGGCCAACTCAGTTGCAAATGCATTTTGTTTTTTTCTCCAAATTTTTGCCTCCTGCAGCGCCTGAACACATATATCGGTGGGTGCTATACGCGAAAATGCGTCTCAAAGATCGTGCAACGTATTTGCACTGAACCCATATGAATAGTGCACCCTTGGGTTCAACGCTCTAGCTGCACGTATAGCAATAATTTGATATGTAATAATTCTTAATGAAATGCATTAGTGGTTATGTTGGCAAACACATTTTACCTGCATTCACAAATGTGTCATTACAAATATCATGCATCCGACGATTAATAACCTTCATGTACCTCTCGTACTCTACATCATCATTGTGGAAAAGAGCTTGATACTCATTCTTTAACAGATGATACTGCATAAGAACTTCACTTGAGTTTGGGGTCTTATCTTGATCAAAAAACCGAAGGAATACATACAATGGTTGTACGATATCAACCACATATTTCAGTGTGTCCCACCATTAGGCATGAGTGTGCATATCTTCTCTCATCAGTGTTAGACTATCGACTTTCTAAGAAACTTTGAGAACCCATCTATGCCATGAACTTGTCCCTTCGACGATGCATACTCTTAAGAAACATATAGTTGGTGTCAAAACGAGTTGCATTCCATCTCACCAACTCCCCACCAATAGCATTCGTCATCATGGAGTGCAGCTGATCATGGAGAGCAGATTGTATCACAGCTTTGTGTTCTGAAAATTCACCAATAGTCTTTAGCATCAAGTTGGTTGTATGTGCCACACACGGTTGCTAGACAATATGATTGTCCTTGTTTCTTAAGTGCTTGCACGCTTTCTTGTAGTTCGAACTATTATCCGTAATAATTTGAACAATATGCTCTGGACTAATATCAATGCACACTTTATTCATTTCCTGCAAATGAACATGACATCAATCAATATGACAGTGGTGCAAATACATTGAATGATTAATGGAAGTAACATATGAATGTATCTTGAATATGAACTCTGTTGATTGGCTTTTTTCTGTAACATCATAAGACTTGTGAAAAAACATGACATCGTTCCAGTAGATCATAAAATTTATCAAGCTCATCCCTATAGGTCTAGTCTAAGAGTCGCACATGATAGTTACATCATGCGTCGGCCACTCTAGCTTGAATTTCTCGAATGTCTTTTAAATATCTTCTTCGTTTTGATCAAGGTATGTTCCGTTTATTTCTCTGTCAGTTGGGCTAGGAACGCCCTCACCTGCAAATATAATGAATCGTGACCTAAATATGTGCAAACGTACTGTGAACATAATGAAGGAAATAAAAATAGCGTACCCCATCTCTGTATCTCTTTAATTGCCCTAATAAAGTACAGATTATCTGCCTTCCTACCAGCGATGGCTTCTGTGTGAAAGAATTTAGACCACGCCTTTTTAATTGCTGACTTTGCTAGCTTGCTCTTTGCCGTCTATGGACCAGTATCTATCCTTGTTTGAACCCGTTCCCTGTGACATTGATCTTCTCATCATGCCAAACAATTCTCACCACCACCTTAAGAGGAAGCACCTGCCCCTTGAGAGGAACCACCTGCACCTTGAGAGAAACCACCTGCACCCGAGGAAGCACCTGCACCTGACGAATCACCAACATATTGCTCGAACTGACCACCATACATAGGCTGTCGCTGCCGGAATTCCTCCTCCTCTCTAGATAGCCGCATGGCAGCCTGCAGGTCCTCATCATCCTCCACATTCACATTGCCCTCACCTGTAATATCCTGCTGTCTCAAGGCGTATCTAGCTTGGTCCTTCCTCCGCTCGGCGGTCCTATCAAGCTCCCGACGGAAATAGTCCTGAACCTCGGCAGAAACGTGAGTACAACCCACCACATTGTTGCCCTGATGTACTAAATATTGCTTGAATCTCGTGGCACCACCCTCTCTCTTCACGCTCTTGCAATACTTGCAACGAAAACCGGGGTACACGTTCTCCCCATGTTCCCAAACCGAATCCGATTGATCCGTCATTCCTACATTGAACAATGCTTCAAATAATAACTATCTATGTTATAAAGTTGCAAAGAAATCCACCAATATTTGACAAAAATCGAAGGAAAACATAAATCACCTCCTCGAACGAAAACCGCACGGATCTACCGGTTAGCCGGCTAAACCGAGCGGTTAGTCATGCAAATCGGTCGGCTAACCGCTGGCGCGGCAATCAGGCGGCAGGGGAAAATAGGTGCACGGCTAGCCGGTTTTACCGCTCGGCTAGCCGGTGCTATCGGGCAGCTTCGGCTGCTCGGCGACTGAGATGGCTAGCCGCGCATATCGGTCGGCTAGCCGGGTGTGTCGACCGGTTCCGACGGCGCGTGAACGGTAGCGTGGATGAGCGGCGGACGGCGGTGAGGAGTGCGCGGACAAGGTTCACGGGAGTGTGTTTGAGGCTATGGGGTGCTCGAGGTGGATAAGGTGTCCTTTTGTATTTTTGCGTTCTAACTTTGATTTTGTACTTTGGACATGTAAACTGCACTATTTTTAAAACTGATTCAACCAGATTGTTGTGCTTTCGATATAGTTTTTTATCATATGTTTTATTTCAAAATTCGTCAAATTTTCAAAATTTAAAAAAATTTGAATTTGAAAACCGGTCAACCGGTTTTCGCGATTCGGTTTGGGAGTGTGTTTGACCGGTTTTCGTGAAAACCGGTCCGGTTTGGCCGGTTTTTGAAACCTTGGACTGGGCTAGTTGTCTAGATGACAGAGGATCAACTTCTGGTAATTGTACTTTTGTTGGAGGAAATCTAGTGTCATGGAGAAGCAAGAAGCAACCTGTTGTATCTCGATCAACAACAGAAGCAGAGTACGGAGCTATGTCAGTGTGCCTAAGTGACATGTTATGGGTAAGGAACTTACTATATGAGTTAAGGGTATCAAATGGCACAATGAAGATGTGGTGTGATAATAGATCAGCAATCAATATTGCTAATAATCCTGTTCGACATGACAGAACCAAGCACGTGAAAGTTGAACGGTTCTTTATTAAGGAACGCTTGGATAATGGAACACTTAAACTAGATTATGAGAATTCAGGTGCTCAAGTGGCAGATTGCTTAACAAAAGGATTAGGAGTTAGAGCACGTATATCTGCATGTAGCAAGATGGGGATGATTGATATCTATCATCCATCTTGAGGGGACGTGTTGTTCTGTAATACATGTATATCCTTTAGGTATTGCGTAATTATGTAGTAATGTAAGAACTAAAATGTACAACTGTAATAAGATAAAGGAGAGAGCAGAAGGGGATCGGGGGCAACCCTGGTTCCAGTGTCTTCCACAAAAAAGCTTCCCAACTCTTCAAAGAGAGAGACTTTCGCCAGAGAATCAAGCATATACCAAGGGGCAAAGCAGAGAGCTAGGCTGACAAACATCAGAACTAGAGATGCAAATACGAGATTGTTCCATTTAAGAGCAAATGGAAGGAGCGCAAGAACCACATCCAAATGCTGCAAACAGAAATAGGTTTTGTTGTCAGACACGAAGACAAAATGCATGAGATAGAGAAGCATTTCCAAGCTGTGCTGGGGTCACCAGGTAACCGAAGCAACAGCCTGAGCTGGAATTTCTTAAATTATGAAAGGGAAGAATTACTTGATCTGGATCAGGATATAACTGAGCAAGAAGCGAAAGATGCAATTATGGATATGCCAAAGGATAAGTCCCCAGGTCCAGACGGTTTCTCTCTTAGTTTCTATAGTAGCTGTTGGGACTTTAGTTGAAGTAGACATGCTAAGCATCTTTGGTCAACTTTCTCAACTTAGAAGGGAAATGTTCCATTTGCTTGACACTGCAAAAATTGTGCTCCTCCCAAAAAAGGAGAAATCAATGTTGGTGTCTGATTTTAGACCAATAAGCCTCATAAATAGCGTTGCAAAAAAAAATTTCAAATATTCTGGCTCGATGTTTAGCACCAAAACTACAGGACCTGATTTCGATTCATCAGAATGCTTTTGTCAAATCCAGATGCATTCATGACAATTTTGTCTATGTCCAACGACTTATTATTCAGGAGCTAGTAAAAAAGAAAAAACAAGATCTCTTCATTAAGCTTGACATAGCAAAAGCCTTTGACTCAGTTGAATGGGCACACCTCTTTGAACTGATGCAAACTTTAGGCTTTGGACGAAGATGATGTGAGTGGATCAGCATCATCCTGGCACACTCCTCCTCAAGAACTCTGCTTAATGGTGTGCCCGGAAAACCAATAAAGCACATGAGAGGGCTACGCCAAGGAGACCCTCTTTCTCCCTTATTGTTCATCTTAGCAATTGACCCGTTACAGAGGCTCCTCCAGAAAGCAACAGAGGCTGGATTTCTCCGACCAATAAGCTCTAGGGCTGTGAAAGTCCAACTTTCTCTCTATGCTGATGATGCATCTCTGTTCCTCAAGCCTAGCGCAGCTGATCTAGAAGCATTGTGTGGCTTGCTTGAATTCTTTGGTCATGCAACAGGTCTCCATATTAATATGGGGAAGTCAGAGATCTTTCCAATTAAAACATAACGTATAATTAATCTTGGTGATTCATTTGCCAGATAGTTTCTCACTATATACGTACTTTCACCTTTTTGACATCCAACTTGGTTTGTTTTCATTAGCTGGTTACTTCAGCCTATTTGAGATAATGCCTGATAAGAGCGCCATTAATTTCGTGCCATGAGGTCTGCGAAGAGACATTCATCTCTATCGTCGGAAGGAGTCACGACTGGCATAAGGGAAATATGTATTGCGACCTCTTCCCATTTCCTGATACTTGCACCGGTCGAGCAATACATGGGAGTATATATGGGACGCGCACACGGCACCGGCAGTGGTACGCCACTCGTGGAATACACTCAGATCCCATGCGGACTGTTTATCATGTTGTCATCTCGTGTACCTTCAACTTTTCGTGCACCATGGATAGCGACATTAGAGCATTGGAAATGTTGCTGGTGCTAGTAGACGCTGATGGCTCAGGGTTAAATGACTGACTGTTGACACCCAAAAATCACTGGGTCACGGAGTATTCAGCACGTTGCCGGAGTGTCAGTGAGTCCTCTCGAGTTTGGGCACTTAGCCCACCGGAGTGTTCGGCATATTGCCGGAGCATCTGGTGAGCTCTCTCGAGTTTGAACACTTAGCCCATTGGAGTGTCTGGCATGTTGTCGGAGTGTCCGGTAAGCCCTCTAGGGTTTCGGCACTTGGCCCACCGGAGTGTCCAGCATGCTGTCGGAGGGTCCGGTGATGCCTCTCGGGTTCGGACATTTAGCCCACCGAAGTGTCCGGCAAGTTGCCGAAGTATCCGGTAAGCCCTCTTGGGTTCCCAAAATTACACGACGGAACCTCCGACAATTAACCGGAGACTCCGGTAATGCTGATTTAGAAAAGTTTTCAGCAGATTGATTCTAATTTCTTTCGAAACTCGTGGGATTAGTTGCCCTGCGGGATAAGACCATCTCTCTTCTATAAAACAGAGGCCTATGGCCGGTTGAGGATCATCCCAATGGATCAAAACATTTTGCCTTACACTTTTCGTTCTTCTCCAAACCCTAATCCTCTTACTCGACCCTCTGTTGTTCTTCTTTGGTCCCGGCAACGTTTGAGGATGATCCGGCTGGCCTGACTGAGGTCGGATCAACCTAAGGACGATCCTTCTTCGACGGGGTCCCCCTCGAGAAAAGATTTTTTTAGGTGCTGCCCAAACTCGACATTGAAGAAGCATCGACGTTTCTGCATACGGACGTGCGAGCGGTGCGTTGACTCGAGACCCGATTTCGGCATCAACACTCTTTTTGCCGACTCCGCTGGGGACGAGTGATTCCGGTTGCGGAAACTAAATCGTCGTTTCCACCATGACCTCCGAGATCTTCACAACGAACATCGTCATGCCATCCTTAGAGGAGTTGCCCGAGGAGGTGCGCAAGGCATTTTTGGAACACCGGAGGGCCTCCGAAGAGGCGCGCAAAGCGTGAGAGGAGCGGGAGCTACACGAGTATTTGGCGTGTTTCAAGAAGGACTGCCAAGGCGCGATCTCACAAGTGAAAGAGCCCGTTCTTTGATAGTGTCTCTCGCTAGCATAGAGCCAATTACTAGCATCCCTAATCTAGCCACTAGCCGATTGAATGAATTGACTAATTTTGTTCCTTTTTATCGTACCATCGCATATAGCACACCACCTATCCCACCAAGCGGTACATGGCCCCATTCCTAATGAATTATTTATTGCCATGAAAACGAGCACACATCCCTCACCACCGGGAACATTCACTAGGCCACCCATAGCAAAAATAGAGGAGTGTATGGCTTGCATTAAGGAGGACTTAAACAAATAATTACGTGAGATGCTAGGGGTAGACCTCAAGGGAAAACCACTTGGGAACATGTTAGCCAATATATAGCACAACTCGAAGAAGCGGGTTTTAGTGAGGCTTTGAAAGTTACGATTGTTTTTTTATCACTAACCAGAACCGCTTTCTCTTAGTTTTCATCATTGTCCTCGGGTTCCATATACACGTGGGAGTCTTTAGAGCGCAAGTTTCATGACCAGTTTTATTCCAGGGACAACGAATTGAAGTTGTCACACTTGACATCGGTTCGGCAAGAGAAAGAGAAACCTGTCGTTGACTATCTTTGGAGGTTTAGAGATTTTAAGAATTGATACTTTAATTTAACAATTTCTGAAAAAGATTTAGTCGACCTAACTTTTAGTGGTTTACGGTCACATCTTAGGGAAAAGTTGGAGGGATACGATTTTCTTACACTCACCCACCTCCAACAAAGGGCTTCGGCTCAAGAAAGCTGAAGCAAAGAAATAAAACATGACTACAAGACACGCCGTAACGTGCACGTCGTGGAATGTGATTCGGATAGCTCCGATGATGATTCCAATGACATCTTGGCTGCTGAGTCCGTTTGGCTCTCTAAGGCCAAATTATTTGTTTGTGATTCACTCAAACCGGTTCATAAGAATCGGAAAGACGATGTGAAATACACGTTTAATGTAGCTAAATGTGATAAAATATTTGATGAGCTGCACAAAGGTGGATACATTAAAATCGCATATACTTTACCATCGGCAGATGAGATTAAGCGTAGGGCATATTGTAAATGGTATAACTCTTATTCTCATGTTACGAATGATTGCAATATTTCCTGTCGATAGGTCCAATCGGCCCTTAATGAGGGACGATTGAGTCTTAAGGAGATACAAATCAACAAGCACCTTTTCCCTGTTAACACTCTAGAGCTCAACCCCAAAGTGTTGATTCGGCCTCATCAAGCCGATACAACCAAAAGGAAGAATGTGATCATCGGGAATGAGATGCCTGTTTTTCTAAGTGAGAAGAGTGCCTCTAAGAAGGTGGTGCTCGAGAAGTCCTCTGATGGTTAAGAGTCTCTAAAAGTCATCATCCAAGGCTCTAGATTCAAGGGGCAAGCTGCACAGCCCAAGATGATAAAACCGAAGAATCCTGAAGTGGGCAAGTGGAAGGTGAATCAAGGCAAAGCCACGGATCGGAAGGTGAGGCCTAAAAGCGCCTTCGGCCGGCTCACGGCTAAGTACAAGAATCAAAAGATCGATTTAAACAATCGGTCTATGAAGCGATCAAGATCACCACCTAGGGGAGGCAGCCCACCTAGGAAGGAGATGAGGCCAACCGTGAATGTGCAAGGGCCTCCTCCTTTTCCTCCACACGGCTTCGGAGTGCCGCCGCCGTGGTTCCATCCTATGCCTTGCCCACTGTTTCCGATGTGGCATCCATACATGAGACCGTAGATGCCCGTGCCAACGCGGCCCGTTGCACCGAAGCCATACCCGCCATTTCATCCGAGGTGGAATGGATCGAGAGGAGATGTCTTCACAAGGCTCTCCAACTCTATTCCAGATCGGATGGATTCTCCACCAATCAAGGTTCAAGGAGAGAGCTCCACCACCGCGCCTACGCAAGAGTGGCGCTCGAAGCAAGGTAACGAACCTATCCCTTCACCGTTGTTCATAAAGAGAGTGCATCAGGAGGTGTCGTGAAAATCGGCACAACCGATGTCAAAATCGGGTGAGTCTTCACCGGGCCGATCACTTTAGATGATCCGGTCGAAAAGGCCTCCCATGACCATGAAGCTAGTAGCAGCAAGAGCTCCTCCAAATACACGCAACCGAGGTGGTGTCCGCCTAGCTTGACCCACACTCAAAAGAAGAAGCTCCAAAGGCTGTGTCGCCGAAAGATGTGAGAAGAGGAGGCGGAAAAAAAGACGGACGAGGTCTTCAATGAGATCAAGCCGATGGTCTCTCAAGGTAAGCAATAGAGGGTTAAGGAGCCCGAGGCCCCTACTCCACCGGTGACGGAGGAAGCGGAGACTACTCCGAAGCCACTTAGTTTGGCCGACATCGTATTGGAAGAGGACTCCACAGTACCCTCGCCCATGGGAGACGTCGATATGTTTGAGTTCGACGACGACAACCTCTTGGACTATGAGTCTACACCGCCTCGGAAAGATATAGACATTAACACCATTTGCTTATCCCTTTTCGATTATTCGCTTATTCGCTTATAGAGGAAGAAGAAGTCATGGCACAATTCAATTTTGAGCCGAAAAGTTCTATCTTCAAAAAGCCCGAGTAATTAGAGAACCATTTAAAACTCTTTTATGTGAGAGGTCATATTAATGGCTCAACGATTTCTCGCATGTTTGTAGACAGCGGTGCTATTATTAATCTAATGCTGTATTCTTTGTTTAAGAAGCTAGGTAAGGCCGATGACGAGCTCATCCGGACCAACATGACTTTGAACGGTGTGGGAGGAGAAGACCCTATCGAGGCTAAGGGGTCGCTTTTATGGAACTCACCGTTGAAAGCAAGACCATGTCTACCGCTTTCTTTATTGCCGATGTGCGCGGTAGTTACAGCTTGATCTTAGGGCGTGATTGGATTCATGCCAATAGATGCGTTCCTTCTACCTTACACCAATTCTTAATACAATAGATTGGTGATGATATAGAGGTTGTTCATGCGGATGCATTAACTTGTGTTGCTATGGTCGAATCATCTTCTTTGCCGCATGATACCGTCAAGTGCTTGACCGGTTTAGACTTGACGGGTTATGATTTTTTTAGTGTGACTAGAGATGGTTTTGTACCGGTCAATGTAAAGTCGATGGAGAATCAGCTCAACCATATAATGTGATTTAATGGATTCTAATCTTGATTGGTTGCAAAAGAAAGTGTAACAGTATTGGTCCAATACGAACGATATGTGTGAAGCTATCGAGAAAATAGAAGATATGGATAAGTTAGGACAAGGATCACATCGGCCGATCCTCTTGAGGTGAAACTTTGCAGCAATGATAATCCGAGACCAACTTAATAAAAATCTGAAACCCGATTATAAGGTGAAGTTAATCGGTTTACTAAAAAAATACGTGGACTATTTTACATGGTCTTATAATGAAATGCCCGGGTTGAACCGCGAGCTAGTTGAGCATCGGCTTTCAATAAAATCTGGTTTTAAACCTTTTAAGCAACCGATGAGGAGGTTTAACCCGAATATGCATGATCGGATTAAAAAGAAAATTAACCGATTACTTGATACAAAATTTATAAGACCTTACAGGTACGCGGAGTGGATCTCCAACATCGTGCCGGTGAACAAGAAGAACACCGGTAAGATTAGAGTTTGCGTTGACTTTAGAAATTTGAATAGAGCCACTCCTAAATATGAGTATCCTATGCCCATTGCTGATATGTTGATCAATGATGATTTCGGCCATAGAGTTATTAACTTTCTTGACAGAGTTATGAGCTTTCTTGATGGTAATGCGGGATATAACCAAATCTTCATAGCTGAAGAGGATATATCTAAAACTGCTTTTAGATGTCTCAGTTTTGTAGGATTGTTTGAGTGCGTTGTCATGACTTTTGGGTTAAAAAATGCGGGTGCCACATATCAAAGAGCTATAAACTTTATCTTTCATGATTTGCTTAGTGTTATTATGGAGGTTTACATAGATGATGTGGTGATCAAATTGGCCGCTTTAGATTCTTACTTAGCCGATTTGCAATTTGCCTTGGACCAAATGCGTCATTTCGGTTTGAAAATGAATCTACTCAAATGTGCTTTTGGTGTATCGACCGAGAAGTTTTAGGCTTCATAATTCATGAAAAGGGCATAGAGGTAGATTCTAAGAAGATAGAAGCAATTAGGAATGTGCAAGCGCCTACATGTAAGAGAGAGTTGCAAAGCTTTTTAGGAAAAGTGAATTACATAAGACGATTCATTTCCAACCTGTCGAGAAAGATTAAAGAATTTACTTCTATTCTTCTGCTAAAGAATGAAGCTGAATTTACTTGGGGGGGCAAAACAGCAAGAAGCTTTTGAGAAGATCAAAGAGTACTTGTCTTCGCCACCGGTGCTTCGGGCACCTAAGAGAGGAGTCCCTTTCCGTCTTTACGTAGTGGCGGAAGATGATGTGGTTGGTGCTGTTTTGACACAAGAAGCCGAAGGAAAGGAGTACGTGATCACCTATGTGAGCCGACGGTTGGTGGATGCGAAAACAAGGTACACTCTCATCGAAAAACTATGATTTTCCTTGTATCATGCTTGCACCAAGTTGAGACATAATTTGCTATCTAGCACTTGCGTGGTTACTTGTCAAACCGATGTTATTAAATATATGTTGCATAGGCCGATTTCTAGCGGTAGGCTTGGTAAATGGGCTTATGCATTAATTGAATATGATTTGGCTTATGAATCGTTGAAATCTATGAAAGGCTAAATTGTTGCTAATTTTATTGTTTAACATCGGATTGATTTAGAACATGATTTATATGTGGCTTATGTTACTTTTACCCCTTGAAAGTTATATTTTGATGATCGGTTTGTAAAGAGGATCAATATGTTGGTGTGGTTTTAATATCTCTTCATGATGCACACTTTGAATTCTCAAACCGATTAGAGTATGATTGAACCAATAACCAAGCCGAATATGAAGCATTGTTGTTTTGGAGTCCACGGGGGGTTAAGCATGTAGAGGCTTTTAGTGATTCGTTTTTAGTAGTTTAACAAATTTTTGTAAATTTTCAATGCTTAGACGGATCATTAAATGTCATCTTAGATAAGTGCCTAGACATCATTAGAAGAATAGATGAATTCAACATAAATCCTGTGCCTAGGCTAGAAAACAGTGAAGCCAATGAGTTGGCTCAACAAGCATCGGATTACAATGTTAGTAAAGGTAGATTTTCAGTCAATTAGAAACCGATGTTTGAAGTGTTGGAATTAGATAGTTCGAACACTAACACGTCAAAACTGTGATAATACTGAATCATTTGATTGGAGGTCACCAATAATTTTATACATTCTTAGCCCAACACAAAGTGTAGATAGGAAAGTTCGACATCTGGCTTTTAAGTATACTTTGATCGATGATGACTTATATCGTCAAACGGAGGATGATTTGCTTTTAAAATGTTTGGGTGATGATGAGGCTAGAGTAGCTATTGGGGAAGTTCATGAGGGCATTTGTGGTACGCATCAATCGGCTCTAAAAATGAAATGGTTGTTAAGGAGGGCCGGATTTTATTAGCCTACAAATGATGCGAAAAGTGACAAAGATTTGAAAACATTCAATTGGCACTTGCAGCCATGATGAAACCTCGTTATAAAACCATGGCTATTTTGAGGATGGAGATTGGACTTCATAGGGCAAATATATGTTCCATCTTTGAAGAGACATCGTTTCGTGTTGGTCGCGACGGATTACTTCACTAAATGGACTGAAGCGGTGGCTCTCAAGAATATGACGCACAAAGAGGTAATTGAGTTTTTTTATCTAGCATATTATTCATAGATTCGGCATACCTTAAACTTTAACTACCTACCAGGGTACTTCCTTCACGTCCGGTCATGTAAAGAGTTTGCCAAATCTTACGAAATTAGGATACTCCATTCATCTCTATATTATACTCAGGCCAATAATCAGAGAGAGTCTAGTAACAAAATGTTGATTAAATTCATTAAGAAAAAGATAGAGGACAATCCCCAGAGAAGGCATGAAGTCTTATCGGAAGCATTGTGGGCTCATCGGATATCTAGGCATGGGGCAACTAAAGTAACGCCCTATGAACTTGTGTATGTACAAGAGTCCGTTTTACCCATTGAGGTAAATCTAGGAGCTCTAAGGTTAGCCAAACAAAATAATTTATCCACTGATGAGTATAGAACTCTAATGCTGATGAGGACATCACTTATTTAGATACATACAATAGTCCTCAAATTAGTATTGATGGAACTCACGCACGACAGTTGAGATTAGAGGTGAACTCGTTTCTAAACACATATTTTCCTTTCTTTGAAAATAGATTGCTACCTAATAACTTTGTCATGATTAGGAACATTAACGAGAGTCAATGAAAGCATGAAGAAGGACTTGGAGATGCTCAAGATCAGAACCGCACGTTCGACTCGGAGGAGATCCAAAAAAACTAGTGTTCGAGTCTGACTCGGGCTCCAAGAGCAGTCTACACTAAAACGGGTGCCCCAGTCTCATCCGAGCTCCATTTTGGACGTTCTAGATACCGTTGGAAAGCTAACAAGATAACCTTTCCAACGGCGTCTCATCTCCAAATTAGATCGAAATCAGCGGAAATCATTGAAACAAGATGACATCCAGAAACTGCCCGAGTGCTGCAACACTATCTTTTGGCCTTTGGGCCATGTATCTTTTCTAGGCCCATTAGTATTAGAGTTTGCCCATAAGGTTGACCTAAACTCTATATAATCAGTAGCCGCCATTATTAGAGCAGGTTTTTGATTAGTTTTTCTTTGTTATGAAACAGTTTCGCCGTTTGACGGTTTGTTGGTTATCCAACTTTGTGATTCAATTCAAATTTTGCAATTGAGTTGCGTTCTTCCTTGTTCTTGCTTGTGTTCTTCGATTCGCAGGTAGGGATTAGTCTTCTTGGCGAGGTCAATCGTGTGCGCACGGTTGATTACCAGAGGAGAAGTGGTGTTGCGATTGCGGGGTTCAAATCTTGTTGATTTAAGGCCGGATCGATTGTGTGTTGCATCTCCGTCAAATCGAGAGTTATCATGACTTGACGGAAGATCGGGAACCACGTACACATCAAGTGGTAATCAGAGCTTCAAATATACCATCAGGTTCACATCTATCCTTGTTTATTTGGCATTCATCCTATCATCCACAGAAAAGCCGCAACAAAAAAAATAGTAGATCGCTAGGTGTTCCCCTGTCCAAGCCGTGTTTACCCTTTGCATAATTTTATTTCAGAGTTCGTAGTGTTGAGTTTGTGTCCTAAGTTTGTGTTTTGGTTGCTGGATTTTGTGATCTTTTTGTATACATGTGTTTTCCTTCATCGTTCATCCACATCGTGTTCAGATCTGTTATCGTGTCACATCTGTTAATTGTTTCTTTTGCATTGAAAATTTATCCCACCCACCCACCCATATTTCGGTCACAACCAGATCCACTCTTCATATATCCACATCTCTATATTTATCCGCTGCTCAATCATCCACAAAAACGTCCATAAAATTCGCATCCAATTTGAAATCCGAATCTGTTTTGAGCCTTTCAAACAAATCTGATTCAATGATCTATCATTAAAATAGTCATAACTTTTGTTTCTGTACTCTAAACTAACCTTTGCTGAATTTTCAAGTGCTGAAAAATTTCCTGATTTCTAGAGCCTTATCATTTGTGTTTCTGCTGCCCTTTGATATCTTCATTCATATTCTTGTAACATCTGAATTTTTTTTATAAGATTGGGCCAGCAACTAGAACATAATACTTAGAATACTTATTCAATATTACTATCTGTTATAGAATTGTGTTCCAGTAATCATTGTTTCAGCCCCCCAAGTTCCACATATATACCTCGGATCAGCACTGTATTTAACCCTGTAATTGTGGAATTACGACTTCCTGGTTTCTCCTGTCACTGGTTGCACCATCCTTTGCTTTGCTTTAGTAAGAATCTTGCAAGAGCTCGGTAAGGCGATTCCTTTTGCGAAATTTTCACCACCCACTCACTGTAGTTGCAGAAATAATATTTTTGCTATCCATATGCTATTTTGTAACCATGACAGGAAGAAAAGGAGGTAAATACAATAATATTGCGACAAACTTTGCAAAATGTAATCTACCGCAAAGAAATGTTGCACCTAATCAAAAGACGCATAAGTTTCATACCATTGCTACATCATGTACTTCCACGATTAACTATATTCTTTCATCTCTTCCTTTATATGATGGTTTAGATTCTACTAAATATATTGTTTGGGAAAATGATATGGATAATCTATTTGGACAATGCCGTATGAGTGAAAGGAGAAAGCTTTTGAATGTTGGTCATGCATTAGTTGATCATGCTTTAACTTTGTGGCAACATTTCTATATAACAAAAAAATATCCTCTGACATGGAGTGATGCTAAAATGTTTATGAGAGAAATTTTTGTTAATACATTTTTAAAATCTATGTCTAGTTATGATGAACACTCTTTGGAGGAGGATTTTTCACTGTATCTCCTATTGCATCTAACATTTTGTAGGAAATTGAGATCAAACAAGAAGATGAAAGTGATACATACAAGGAGAAAGAAGAGATACACAATGTTCCATGCATAGCCCAAGATGAGATTGATGATAACACACCAAAAGGTATTGCTGAAAATGAGAAAAAACTTATTGAACATCGATCTACAAAAGGTGATAATATTTTTGT
>BCLG01000829.1:32847-48248 GCA_001602295.1 Zoysia matrella
CGGCGAGGCGAGCAGCGGGAACGCACGGCACGGCTGCAGAGGTGGCGCAGGTCGGACGTGCGCCGGCGCCGCTGCCGGCACTAACGAGGATGAGGATATTTTTGTCCATATGCAAGCTCGGTGGGCATTCCTGCGGTGACGATGTGTTTTGGTGGCATTTTAGCGACGTTATAGTCTCCACGGGCATTATAGCGTGTGCGCAACTAAACATGTAGATAATTCCAAAGAGCAGGTCCAGCTTTCATCATGTTCTGCTCTTCACTGGTCAACGAACGATGATGCGAGTAAACCAGTGTTTATTGGCTGCTGCGTTAGTTTTCCTATTTATAAAAATGTTGTGAATCAGCCGAGCAGTTATAGTAACACTACTAGAAGAAATTCTCAGATGGTTTAAAATCCTTATGGAACTACGCAACACTTAGAAAAATAAACAAACCGCGCATGAGGGAAATGTGTTGAACCATCACGTGTATAAACATCAGGTCTAGCTCGATAGGAAATAATCTCTCGGTTCTTTAATCGATGTCGCTGTTGACTTTTAAATTCAACTTTGATCATTCGTTTTATTCAAAAAATTTGTTCGAATGTGTAAAATTTTAAGTTGTGATTCAAATAACTCTAATGATAAATCAAATTATATGAAATTTATCCAATTTTTTTAATAAGACGAATGGTCAAAGTTGAATTTAAAAGTCAACGGCGACATCAATTAAAGAATGGTGGGAGTAGCAATGAGACCTCTCGCTCAAGATTCTCGTCAACAAGATTAGAGCCTATAGAAGCAAAAATTGGAGTGATCATGAGGTTGTCAAGAAGATGATTAGGGCTTACAATGTTAGGAACACAACCTTGTGTACACTAATTCGTGAGAGCCCTAACTATAAGAAGATGACCTCCAATGAAGTGCTTGGAAAGATTATCAACCATAAGATGATGGAGAAGAAAGCTCAATATGTAAAGAGTTTGTCAAAGGGCACTCAAGCTCAAAGAATCAAGACATAGCACTCAAGGCTAGCAAGAAGAGCAAAGACAAAAAAATAGTTGAAGCGAACTCAAGTGATGAAGATGAAAGCTTCGATCTTGATGATGAAGACATAGCTCTCTTTGTCAAGAGATTCAAAAAGTTAATGGAAAGGAGTGCAATTACCGTGATGACAAAAAGAAAAATAAGCCTAAGACAAGAGGTAAAAGAGTTTGCTACAATTGTGAAAAGTACGGGCACTTTATTGCTAATTGCCCATATGAGAAGAAAGAAGAAGATGATGGCAAGAAGGAGAAGTACTTCAACAAGGACAAGAAATTTTCAAAGAAGAAGTACACAGGTGAAGCCCATCTTGAAATGGAATGGAACTCAAATAAGGAGAGTTCTGATTCGGATGATGAAGGAATTGCTATATTTACCATCAAGGAATCTTCATCAAGCAAGTCTTTCTTCACCAACCTCAACAAGAGCAAGAGCACTACTCACTCACACATGCTTGATGGCAAAGGAGGGCAAGCGTAAGGTAAAAACTAAATCTAACCTCCCTCATAAATATGTTAGTAGTGATGAGAAATTAGAAAGTGATAGTGATGATGAGGCTTTGCTTAAAGGCTTAAGTAAAAATGCTATCACTAAAATCAAAATGCTTATGGATCAAATAATTGAGAGAGATTCTTGAGAATTAAGAAAACTTGCTCATTCTTAAAAAGAAGAGAAACCTTGAGCTTGAGAATCTCCTAACTCTAGAAAAGAATAAAAATAAAGAGTTAGATCAACAACTTGCTTCATGCAAGGAGACTTGTAAAAGTTTTGAGAGTTCAAGTGGTTCTCTTCAAGGAGATTATGATGCCTTGAAAAAGGCTCATGAAGACCTTGAAGTGCAATTTGATACTCTTCGGTCTAACTCGAAACATAAAGATGCACCTAGCTCAACTAAAACTTTCAAACATTGTGTTAGATGTAAAAATATTGATTTTGAAGCTTGTGCTAATAATGTTAAATTGATTCATGACTTGAAAGATCAAGTGAAAACTTTGAAAGGGCAAGTTCATCAAAAGAAGCAAGAGCTTGATGGTAAGAAGGTTGGATATGCAAGAAGTGCATATTTGAACACAAGGCGCCCTTATGCCAAGGACAGTATTGGCTATGTTCATGATCAAGAGTTCTCAAAATTCACAAAAGAGGAAACTACCAAAAGATTATAGTCTTCGATGTGGTCCACCTGTCGTGGACGAGTCCGCCACCCTAGCCATATAAAGACCGGTTCGTTAGTCCTCGGCTTAGCAATTTCGTGCAACCACAGAATCTATACATATTGGGCAGGACTTATCCCCGCTATGTAAGTATTTCACATCGAGCCATTAGAAGATCAGTAGGACACAAGGGGACAGGAGAAGGGCGTGAGATAACTTGTTGTCTGGCTCTCGACTATGTAATTACCCGCGTCATGGGACCGTAAGCCCACGGATATAGCCCCTGGTTTGGTAATACCCAATATAGAAAAGAGGATCAGTAAAAGACGTGACTGTGGTAAATTTTCGTGATCCGGCTTCGAAAATGTACTGTCACGTCATAGGGAGGGTGATACCCCAACGGATAGCCCCTGTGTATATTTTGAGTGGAATCTGTGGAAACCTATGTAGTTGTGAGGTAAGCATTATGCAACTCTGTTGATCACGAGGAGCATAACCTGTGGGTATAGTGTACAATCTCTGCAGAGTGTAAAAGTCCTTCTGGAATGGCCGTTGTCACAGTATTGATATGCTACTAGTTCGGGTACCCTACGATTAGTTTTTAATGATATCTTTGGCGTGTGAGTGGGTGTAAGTGCCCATGTTTTGGAAAGTGTCTGGATGGGATAGTGGAGGCCCTTCTAGTTAAAATTTAGGAACTGGTGGGAATAGTTTATGCTCTCTCAGGTCCAGCCTACTAAAATATAAACAATAAATGTTTTCGCTTCCCTTTAAAAATCTTCTGTAGTGAACTCTGCATAAAAATTAGCTTTTCGCAAAAATTGAACCCCGTAGCCTCATGCTTGCTACAACTAAATGTGCATCATACATATACCATTGCCTAGTGTTAGAGCTTGCTGAGTACCTTATGTACTCAGTCGTTTGCATTTGTGGTTTTAGATAGAGAGGACCGTGTAAGCGACGACGTGCTAGGTTTTTTGTTCTGTTTTCCAAGTCTACTTGTGGATTTGAGCCTTGGTGTTCCGCTGCTTGCTTCACTTTTGGCTGGTCGATCGGTGTTGGGTCATAGAGATCCTCACCGCGAGCCGCTGAAAGTTCTGTGTCAGGTACCTATTTTGTTTTCGAAGTATGCTTTTGATATATATTCTGTTGTGTATATGCGTATTAGCTACTGATCTAGGGACTGATACGTGTTGTACAGTGCATTCCGAAAAGGGAGTGCGATATGGTACTTATGCATTACCCATAAAATGATGATTATGGAAGTTGTACACGAGTGAATTGATTGTTGAGATTAGGAGTCTGGCTGCAATTAAGCACGGACCATGCAGGCAAGGCAATCAACCTCCAGCATCCTCTTGTCATAAATGCTCAGTACTATACGGGGTCCTATACTACTTGCACCGTTGAAAATGTTAGGGATGCAAGTGAGCATACCCATGAGTCCACAACTAGTTTATATTTTGCGGATAACCTGTAAATATCCATAAAGTTTAAATTAAATTTTGTTCTCACGGGTATGCACTTGCATCCCTAGGAAATATCTGTTCAAGATGATAGAGAATGAAATCTAACTTGATTCAATATGAGATGATTCAGACAATCAAAATAAAGGATGGCTACAGACAATGAATAGTGGCTAGCTGAACATCGTGGTTATGGATTCCCAATTATACAAATATTCAAATTGCAAGGATTTCCATGCACATGTATTAACTATAAATAATATATAATGTATGAAGACTTGTTAGCAGTACATGTGTGCAAGTTGCAAACCAAGCAAGCCATGCAACCTAACGATTGTATTTTCATATAACTAACTGAGATGTTTCAATGCTTGAAGTTAACCACAGTTGTCCATTTGATCAGATCTAATTATTAAAAATAAGAAAGTACATAGTCAAAGGTACCAAATTGGTAGGCCATGTACCAAATTTTAAAAATCAATTGCTGATCTAATCGAGGAGGGCTCCCAAGCACAGTAACATGTCTCCAACTTAAATTAAAGGAATAACAAGAAATTTGTAAATGAAGTGAGTCAAAATTTAGAACTCTAACATATGGGTTGCCCGAGACATGAACCAAGAACTAATCAGATGGGTAGATTCTTCTATGTTACAAGAAAATAAACACTTGTAATATCGTGTCTGCATTTTTCATTATACATATAACTTTGTTTACATAGAAATCACCATTTAAAATTTTATATTCTAAAAAGTAAGTGTGATAGATTTGTTAACATGACAGGCCCAAATATGGTTCATGCTCATGCACAAACTATGGATGTAGCAACTCGCATGTGTTTTCATCCTTGTTTCGTAGAAATTTTTTTGTCTAAAGTGCTGGCAGCCCAGCGTGTTGTTGCCATGGACCTGAAGCATCTCCCACGATCTAGATCCACACCACTCGAGGACATCCTAGTCGTGTTCACGCCTCAACAGGGAGCCATGACGCCATGGCCAGGGCTCGCCGTGGATCGTGTTAATTACCATCCCCGATGCTTCCATGGCCGACCAGCTCACCAGCACCAACCACAACGCCGCCATGGCGGACTCGATGGTAGTCGCAGCCATCTGCAACAGCCACGCCGAGCCGCCACACGGAAAGGAGGGAGAGAGCGTGATGTGTATGTGGTTCCCAACCTTCACGAAGTGGTGATGACGCTTGATTTGATGGAGATTTGGTACACATGATCCACCCTCTAAAGAACAAGATTTGAACTCCACAATCGCAGCATCGCTTCTCTAGTTGTCAATATGTTGCTTGGTTCACCTAACCATTAACCAAGAAGGTCAATCCTTTCCCACTAACTCAAATTGTCACAAAAGAGACACCATCATTAGTGGACCATATAAAAAACATCACAAATGTTACATCAGTGAAGGTGAGGATTATGCATCTAATGAGGTAATTTTCCTGTCTCCATGCACCATTTCTATGTGGTAGTGGCCTGTGAATTGAACACCAGCACAACAAGAAAGATTGCAATACAATTCCAAATCGAGAGTTGGATTCAAACTAATTGATGATGATGAAGATATATAATGGTACATTAATATAAGTGAACTGAAGGTATTCTTGGTGGCGGCTATGACCTATAAGTAGATGGGAGGATGACCCAAGCACATAGTTACTTTATACAGATTAATTTCTTGTAAGGGTCGTGAATGTTGATCTGTTGATCCGTCATAGTTTTTGTAACATCCCCAGATTTTTTTCAAATTAATCGAAGTGCCAGTGTCCCAAAAATTAATTCCGTTCGACTTCTAAATTTTCTTTTAATTTTTTGGACGCCGGAATAACAGCCCGCGGACTTTTTGGGCTGAGATTAATTAATTTGTTCTAATCCCTGACTAATCCCCTCCTATAAATACCCCCTCTCATCCTTATCCTCCCCATTCCCTTTCCCTCTTTCAGAAAAATCTCCAACCGCTCCTCTCCTACGCTGCTCCGGTCCTTGTCACGCCTCCTGCTCCGATCGACGCCGCCTTCGATTTCCGCGCAGCCCCGGTTCGCTCCGTACCCCGCGTGACGCCGTCCTCACCGCTCCCGAGCCGCACGCCGATCACTGTTGTTTCGCGTGGAGTCTTGCGCCAAGCCGTCCCCGCGTGGAGTCCCGTGCTGCCTCGATCCAGTCACCGCACCGACGTCGTTCCCGCCTTAGCGTCCGCCTCCACGTCGCTTGCTGCCATCCCGCGGACCCCATCACGCCGTCCTGTTTCGAGCCGCGTTGCCGATGCCGTCTCCGCGCTGTGGACCAGTCGCCTGCGTCGCTGTCGCCGCCTGCTCTGCTCCAGTACCCGCCTCGGTTCCCCTTCGCATGTGTCCGCCGCTCCGATTCACCAGTACCAGTCGCCGGTTCCGGTTTTCCTCTCCAAAATTTCCAGTGCACGACTCCGGATTCCGTCTCCGATTTTCCAGATCTCCGGTGAGAATATTTTCCCCTCTCTCAAATTCCTTTTTCCTCTTCGATAGATTGATGAATTAATTGCTAATCAATTTGCGGTTAATCTAGTTCCTTGTGGTCTACATCTTTTAGGATTTTTGAGGAACTTCGTTTGATCTCAGATGATTCCCAAAATTGTTCCGTTAATTTGTCTCGTCAAGGATGTCGTGTAAAATTTTTCGAGAAACATTTTGAGCACGTTTAGCCTAGTAGTTTTAATTTAGATTTAATTACTGAATTTAATTGTCGCGTACATAGTATCTGATTCCTATTCGTGTTGTGTTTAGTTGGTGATCCAGAGGAGGAGTTGCGCGAGCCCGCTTAGTTCGACGATCCGAATCTCGACTACGATCCTGAGCTGCCAGGCAAGCCACGTTCTTTGATCACTTTTGTACTCGGTATTTTAAACTGCATGTTTTGTTTGCAACTCTAATTTGCATGCCAACTATTTTAAAATATGCTAGCAACATTTCTAAGCTATGCCTATTTATTGTTCCACAAATATGAGCCCTAAGATTACTTTAGAATAATTATTTTATTTTTATGCTTAGCCATGCTCAGTCGCATTTATTTTTACCTCACACCTATCACTATAAAAATGAAATTTGTGTTAAATGTTTTTGAACTGTGATTCAAATGTGTAAGTTTTACAAATAACTATACATAACTATTTAGAGAGGGCAGGATAGAGTATGAGGAGCTGGGGTACTTTTGGAAAGTCCCTGTGAGCGTATCTGTGGCGGATACAACGGGAAGGTTCGGGCTATGATCTTTCTGTGAGACTTATTGGTTGTTCACGTTGAGGTTGGAGAGAGTGCCTGCCCCGGCAATTAAGGACTGAGTCCTTCGAGCCTTGTCCGCTCAGTTGACAACCATGCACACCACGTTACTCTGTATGGGCAGTGGCTTGATCTTGAAGCTTGTCAAGACTGGTTGTTTACCCGTGGGTTGGCGATGTTGTGTTAGTGTGGTGTAGAGCTATGACTCTCCACATGAGATCGAGGTACCCCACCTGATCAGTGGTAGGCTCTTCACAGCTCCAAGACTCGATTGTGTAGGCACTTGGGATCTCTATTCTGGAGGACGGATAACGCCAGTTAAAACTTGTGGGCGGGTCTTGTGTGTTCGTCAAGCTACGACGGTAGGTCCCGATGACACTTCTCGTGGGTCTAGGTGCATAACCTCTGCAGAGTTATAGACAATGCGCATTGCCACGTCCTTTTGGAAGGACACCCCATGAGTTGTGCTCCTCGTTAAGTAGTTTTGTTTTCCTTCCTCCTCTTCTATTTCAAAATGTTTTGGACTCTGGCATTTGAGCTGTGGTCGGGTGTGGAGATTACACCAGCATTTAAAATGAATCCCCGTCCGAAAAACAGAGATCCCTGCGGGGCAAGATAATAAAATTTGACAATTTTTAAATAAATATTTCTTGCATCTTTAAAGTAAAATAAAATGTTTTAAATTTGCATTTAGCACTTGAGCCGCCTTTACCCTTGAAACCATTTGCATGCATATATTGTTGATAGGTAGTACATGGTTTGCTGAGTATTCGTACTCACGGCTTTCTAATTTGTTGTTTTCAGAGGATACTCTCAGCTTCGACTTCGACTACGTCTCCGACGAACCGTGAAGTCCGCTCCTGCGCTCAAGCTAGCCTGTGTGGAGGAGGTTCGCTACTGCTGCCAGGATGATGCTTCCTTTGCTGTACTTGATGGATTCTCGATAGTGATCTATCTGCTCTGAGATATTTTCGTCCTGCATACTGATGGACCCCTTTGGAGGATTTTATTCTAATAAATTTGCTTTGACTTGCTATTTTCTATTCTCGTTTCTTGTTTAATACTTTTGTTATGGTTTCTTGATTGATCGCTTGTGATGTCGTGCTTGCCAACCTCCTGGGATTGGCAAGGTCACGGAAGATCGGGACTTATCGAAAGGTAAGAAAAACCCGGTCGTTACAGGTGGTATCAGAGCTATACTTGATAGGAGCGAAACCGTAAAACTGGATGTAACTAAGGAATGTTTCTAGATTTTCGAATCTGCTATCAAACCTTCATCGTGAAAGTTGTTTTCTTTAATCTCATCGTTTGCTTGATGGAAGTCTTATTTGCTTGGAGTTGTGCTTGTTTAGTTATTATTGTCTTGATCTGCTAATCTTCTGTCTTTTTCAGTAATTCTAGTTTCTGTTGATGCTATCTTTCTAATCAGAAATATTTTCCTGCAACAGATGGCTTTGAGGAGGTTCGAACGTCTTCAAGCTCGTGGTGCTGCCCTCAGAGGTCGTGGTCGCGGTGCTGGAGGCCGTGTACTAGTGCCACCTGCGACGGACGCGTCTGGCGTTGGTCGATGGCGTGGCCGTGGGCGTGGCTGTGCTGGAGCACCAGTTTCTCAAGCTGGAGGACATGGCAGAGGAGCTGCCATGGACCCTAGAGTTGAGCCTGCTGGTGATGCCGCGCCTGGTGAGGAGCTTTCAGCTGCTCCGAACCTTGTGGAGGTGATGGCCCTGACAGACACTTCTGCTTGAGCGGATTATCGAGCGCTCACAGCAGCAGCCTCGTGGACGTGCTCCTGCTCCTGACGCAGCACAGTACCACTAGCCAGCCAGTTCTTGCATGGCTATGTTCTTGAGCATGCGGCCACCTACTTTCGACCGTGTAGTTGATCCTTTGGATGCTGACGATTGGCTCAGAGATATTGAGAAGAAGCTTCACCTGATTCAGTGTGATGATCAGGAGGCTGTTTGCTTGGCGACTCACCAGTTGATAGGTGCAGCTGGTGCTTGGTGGGACACTCTTTACGCCACTCTTGACGACCCAGAGCAGTTCACTTGGAATGACTTTGTCACTGCTTTTCGTGGTTTCCACATCTCTGAAGGAGCCATAGAGGCGAAGACGGAGGAGTTCCCTAACCTTCGTCAGGGAGGTATGTCTGTCACAGAGTACGCCCACCATTTTACCCAGCTCAGACGCTTTGCACCTAAGGAGGTTTCGACCGAGCGCCGCAAGATGTACTGGTTCTAGAAGGGCTTGTGTCTTGACATGCTCCCGTACCTGAATGGTGGTATTCAGAGGAGACTTCGTGATCTTATTGACAGGTGCCTGGCTTTGGAGGCGTCACTTCAGAAGCTCGATCTGTCCAGGGATGCTAAGAGGCGGGCACTTGGTCAGGGACCAGTGGTGAGACTTCTCAGTGTCAGCGGTTCAGTGGTTCATTCCAGCAGGGATCGAGACAGTCCACCTTTGCCCGATCCACTGCTCCAGCTCCAGCTTTAGTTTAGCGGCAGAGTTCGCAGAGTCAGGCAAGTGCCTTTCAGTAGCAGCAGCAGTCCGCTTTTCGTCCGACAGCAGGTCAGCCCTCAGTTCGCTGTTTTGAGTGTGGCTAGGAGGGTCACAAGGCGTTTTAGTGTCCGAGGCGCCAGCAGCAGGGACCTGGGGGAGGTGGTGTTCAGTTTGCCACTCCTGCTAGGCCACCGCACCAGTCTGGAGGTCAAGGAGTGCGTTCAGCGGGCCGTGGCGCTGCTCAGCCGAGCATCACGCGCAGCCACGTGAACCACATCTCTGTGGAGGAGGCTCAGGAGGCACCTGACGTCGTTGTTGGTGAGTTCTTGGTTCACTCACACTTAGCAACGGTTTTGTTCGATTCAGGGGCTACTTACTCATTTGTGTCGTCGACGTTTGCGACTACACACAGTCTCCCTACCTCACTCTTAGCTATACCTACACTTACCACTTCACCTCTTGGAGTCTATAAGAGTTGTGTTGAGTGTAGAGGTGTTCAGATCTTGATTGAGGGTGTGGTCTTCCTAGCCGATCTCATCATCCTTCCATCACATGACATTGATGTCATCTTGGAGATGGATTGGCTGGCGAGGCACAAGGGAGTCATAACTTTTGCTGAGAGGGTTGTGTCGTTGGTTAACCACCACGGTGTTCGAGTGTTGTGCGCCCCTAGAGCGTCAAGAGTTCCACCTTCAGTTTGCAGCTTGCAGGAGTTGTCTTTGGAGCAGATTCCAGTTGTTCGTAAGTTTCCGAAGGTGTTTCTGAATGAGTTGCCAGGACACCCCCCAAATCGAGATGTTGAGTTCGTGATCGATCTGCTTTCTGGTACTGCGCAGATTGCCAAGCGGCCGTACCGAATGTCTTCCGATGAGCTTGCTTTGCTGAAGGAGCATATCTATGAGCTCTTGAGTAAAGGGTTTATTCGGCCGAGTGCTTCTCCGTGGGGAGCCCCAGTGCTTTTTGTGAGAAAGAAGGATGGGTCAATGCGCATGCGCGTTGACTACCGTTCTTTGAATGAGGTGATGATAAAAAACAAGTTCCCTTTGTCGAGTATCGATGATTTGTTTGATCAGTTGAAGGGTGCGAAGTTCTTTTCCTCGATTGATTTGAGATCGGGGTATCACTAGATGAAGATTCGTCCTTCCGACATTCCGAAGACTTCGTTCGTGACGAGGTATGGGTCTTATGAGTTCCTGGTCGTTTCTTTTGAACTCACTAATGCACCTGCCTACTTCATGAACATGATGAACAAGGTGTTCATGGCTGAGTTGGATAAGTTTATGGTAGTTTTCATTGATGATATCTTTGTCTACTCCAAGTCAGCGAAAGAGCATGAGCAACTTCTGAGAGTTGTGCTTGAGAGGTTGAAGTCTCGTCAGCTGTATGCCAAGTTCAGCAAGTGCAAGTTTTGGCTTGAGAAAGTTGCTTTTTTGGGTCATGTTATCATAGCTGAGGGAGTTGCCGTTGATCCCGAGAAGGTCAAGGCTGTTGTTGAGTGGGAGTCTCTGAGGTCAGTCTCTGAGGTGAGGAGTT
The DNA here is from genome assembly GCA_001602295.1 of Zoysia matrella. Taxonomy (NCBI): domain Eukaryota; kingdom Viridiplantae; phylum Streptophyta; class Magnoliopsida; order Poales; family Poaceae; genus Zoysia; species Zoysia matrella. The sequence goes on from BCLG01000829.1 coordinate 43,780, forward strand.
TTCTTAGATTGGCAGGTTAATATCGCCGATTCATTGAGAACTTCTCCAGGATTGCTAAGCCTATGACCGAGTTGACTCAGTTGGAAGTGTCATTTGTTTGGTCAGATGCTTGTGAGAGGAATTTTTAGGAGCTGAAGATGAGGTTGACATCTGCACCTGTTTTGACCTTGCCGGATATTCACCAGGATTTTTAGGTCTTCTGTGATGCTTCTCGTCAGGGTTTGGGTTGTGTGCTCATGCAGAACAAGAAAGTGATTTGCAATGCTTTAAGGTAGTTGAAGAAGCATGAGTTGAACTATTCGACGCATGATCTAGAGTTGGCGGCAGTTGTCTATGCTTTGAAGATTTGGCTGCACTATCTGATCGGCAACAGATGTGAGATCTTCACCGATCACAAGAGTCTCAAGTATATTTGCACCCAGTCAGAGCTAAACATGAAACAGAGGTGGTGGCTTGAGTTGATTAAGGATTACGATCTTAGCATCAACTATCACCCGGATAAAGCTAATGTGATAGCCAATGCTTTGAGTCGTAAGGCTTATTGTTCTTTTTTGATGTCTGGGCAGTCAGAGCTTCTTGCTGATCAGACCAGTTTGGGAGTTGAGATTGTTTCTCAGGGTTTTTTGCATGAGCTCAGGTTGCAGCCGTTGTTGATTGAGGAGATCAAGACTGCTCAAAAGCGTGATCGAGAAGTTCAGTCGATCTTGAAGAAGATGAAGAAAGGCAAAGCACCGGGTTTTCGTGTGGATCAGCAGGGTGCTTTGTGGTTTGAGGACCATATCTTTGTTCTGAGAGTGCCAGAGTTGCGGATGTCATTCTGAGAGAGGCTCATGATTCGAGGTATTCTATCCATCCAGGCTGCACCAAGATGTTCGAGGATCTAAAGACTCGTTTCTGGTGGGTTGGCATGAAGGTAGACATTGCTGAGTATGTTGCCTTGTGTGATGTTTGCCGGCGAGTTAAGGCTGAGCACCAGAGGTCAGCTGGATTGCTGAAGCCGTTGTCGATCCCTTCTTGGAAGTGGGATGACATCAGTATGAATTTCATCACAGGTTTGCCGATGATGTCTCGCCATCATAATGCTATCTTGGTGGTGGTGGATCGATTGATGAAGACTGCTCATTTCATCCCTGTGAAGGAGAGATACTCAGTTGATCAGTTGGCCAAGTTGTACATTGATCACATCGTGAGGTTGCATGGTGCGCCGAGGAGCATTCTGTTAGATCGCGGACCTCAGTTTACCGCGAGATTCTAAAGGAGCTTGCATGAGGCTATGGGTACACACCTGGTGTATGGTTCAGCTTATCATCCTCAGACAAATGGTCTGACAGAGCGTGAGAACTAGATTCTGGAGGATATGTTGAGGGCTTGTGTGTTCACCTATGAGCAGAACTGAGAGAACAGTCTTTCTTTCGTGGAGTTCTCTTACAACAACAGTTTTCAGGCCAGCTTGAGGATGTCACATTTTGAGGCGTTATATGGTAGGAGATGCTGTACTCCGCTCATGTGGTCAGAGGTTTGTGAGAGGTCTTTCTTTGGTTTTGATTCTAACAAAGCTGCAGAAGAGAAGGTTGAGCAGATCAGAGAGCATCTCCGGGTTGCTCAGAGCCGTCAAAAGAGTGCGGATAAGAGAAGGAGGCCACTTTCTTTCGAGGTTGATGATTGGGTGTATCTCAAGATGTCACCTCTCCGTGGCACGCGTCGCTTTCATATTCGAGGAAAGTTGGCTCCGAGGTTTGTTGGTCCTTTCCAGATTCTGAGGAAGATCGGTGAGCTTGCTTACAGGTTGGAGTTGCCATCCGAGCTGGCGGGTGTGCATCCTGTGATCCACGTCTCTCACTTGAAAAAGTATCTTCGAGTGCCAGAGGAGCAAGTTGTCTCTGATGCTTTGGATATTCAAGACACGCTCGAGTACCTGGAGTACCTGTGGAGATTCTTGATGAGGCGTTCAAAGAGACGTGGAGGTACAAGATCAAGTTTCTTAAGGTCCAATGGAACAACCACACCGAGCGAGAGGCTACTTGAGACAAGGAAGATGATATGAGAAAAAAGTTTCTCTATCTATTTGAGTTCGCTTCTTGATCTCGAGGACGGAGATCCTGTAAGGGGGGGAGTCTGTAACATCCCCAGATTTTTTCAAATTAATTGAAGTGCCAGTGTCCTGAAAATTAATTCCGTTCGACTACAAAATTTTCTTTTAATTTTTCGGACGCCGGAATAATAGCCCGCAGATTTTTGGGTTGAGATTAATGAATTTGTTCTAATCCCTAACTAATCCCCTCATATAAATGGCCCCCTCTCATCCTTATTGATGAGGACATCACTCTTTTAGATACATATAAGAGTTCTCAAAGTAGTATTATGAAACTCACCCACGACAGTTGAGATTAGAGGTGAGCTCGTTGCAAAACACATGTCTTCCATCCTTTCAGAATAGATTTCTACTTAATAACTTTATTATGATTAGGAATATTGGAGAGAGTCAAACAAAGCATGAAGAAAGACTAGGAGATGCTCAAGATCAGAACCGCACGTTCGACCCCGGAGTTATCACGACCTGACGGAAGATCGGGAACCACGTACGCATCAAGTGGTAATCAGAGCTTCACGTATACCGTCAGGTTCACATCTATCTTTGTTTATTTTGCATTCATCCTATCGTCCACAGAAAAGTCGCAACACAAAAAAATTAGTAGATCGTTAGGTGTTCCCCTGTCCAAGTCGTGTTTAGCCTTTCCATAATTTTATTTCAGAGTCCGTAGTGTTGAGTTTGTGTCCTTAGTTTGTGTTTTGGTTGCTGGATTTCGTGATCTTTTTGTATTCAGGTGTTTTTCTTCATCGTTCATCCACATCGTGTTTAGATCTGTTATTGTGTCACATCTGTTAATTGTTTCTTTTGCATTGAAAATTTATCCCACCCACCCACCCACCCATCTTTCGATCACAACCAGATCCATGCTTCATATATCCACATCTCCATATTTATCCGTGCTCAATCATCCATAAAAACGTCCACAAAATTCGTATCCAATTTAAAATCCGAATCTATTCGGAGATCCATTATTAAAATAGTCATAACTTTTGTTTTTGTACTCCAAATCAGACATATAAGTACTTTTTAGATATCTACAAAAAAATTTCCATCCTCCCACGATCCTAGATTCAACAAATTCATAACAAAAGTTTCTGTTTTTGCGCTCCGAAGTTTCAGCACATATTTAACAGAAATTCGAGATTTTCTCCAGACCACATCTTTTATCATATTGATCTGAAATTTGGTCGTGTATCATCTTTTGTGCTTCTGGTTCAGAGAAAAACATCCGAAAAATAAAATAAAAATAAAAAATTTTGAAGACCAAGAAGCCGAGAATTAATCTTCGCTGATTTTTCAAGTGCTGAATAGTTTGCTGATTTCTGGAGCCTTATCATTTGTATTGTTGCTGTTCTTTGATATTTTCATTCATATTCTTGTAACATCTGGAATTTTTTTATAAGATTGGGCCAGCAACTAGAACATAATACTTAGAACACTTATTCAATATTACTATCTGTTATAGAATTGTGTTCCACTAATCATTTTTTCAGCCCTCCAAGCTCCACATATATACCTCAGATCAGCACTGTATTTGACCCTGTAATTGTGGAATTATGACTCCCTGGTTTCTTCTGCCACTGGTTGCACCATCCTTTGCTTTACTTTTGTAAGAATCTTATAAGAGCTCGGTAAGACGTTTTCTTTTGCGGAATTTTTCAACACCCACTCACTGCAGTTGCAGGAATAATATTTTTGCTATCCATATGCTATTTTGTAACCATGACAGGAAGAAAAGGAGGTAAATACAATAATATTGCGACAAACTTTGCGAGATGTAATCTACCACAAAGAAATGTTGCACATAATCAAAAGACGCATAAGTTTCAGACCATTGCTACATCATATCCTTCCACGAGTAACTTTATTCTTTCATCTCTTCCTTTATATGATGGTTTAGATTCTACTAAATATATTATTTGGGAAAATGATATGGATAATCTATTTGGACAATGCCATATGAGTGAAAGGAGAAAGCTTTTGAATGTTGGTCATGCATTAGTTGATCATGCTTTAACTTTGTGGCATCATTTCTATATAACAAAAAAATATCCTCTGACATAGAGTGATGCTAAAATGTTTATGAGAAAAATTTTTGTTGATACATCTTTGAAATGTATGTCTAGTTGTGATGAACACTCTTTGGAGGAGGAGTTTTCTACTGTACCTCCTATTGCATCTAACATTTTGCAGGAAATTGAGATCAAACAAGAAGATGGAAGTGATACATACAAGGAGAAAGAAGAGATACACAATGTTTCATGCATAGCCCAAGATGAGATTGATGATAACACGCCAAAAGGTATTGCTGAAAATGAGAAAAAACTTATTGAACATCGATCTACAAAAGGTGATAATATTTTTGTTGTGCTGAAAT
>BCLG01000829.1:48253-65947 GCA_001602295.1 Zoysia matrella
ACTTTTGTAAAGCAACCGCTAATATCACCTTTTATCCATTTATCTTTGTCACTCTTTGATTTGCCCACTAGTTCTTGTGATAAGGAAAGGTTGTGTACTGATATTTCTATTCTTCTTATACAACAAAAAGAGAATGAATTTGAAACTCCTAATTTTTATCCATTCATTAGTGTTGAAATTAAACATTTCATATCCATTGCATCTAAAAATGATGAGCTGAAATTGCTATCTTTTTCAAACACTGTGAGTTATATTGAATATGATTCTTTTTGTGACCTTGCTACAGTAGAGAGGATGTTATTTTCGAAACCTAAATTGCCTTTGTTTACTAGAACCAAATTTTATGTTATAGGCAATTATGATTCTAGAGGTATCTTTATGGTGCAGAGTTTATATTTGCTCAAATTTGAAGTCCTCTTGTATGATGAAAATAAATGACAAACGAGATGATGGAAATACAAAATGTCATGCCATGTCATATTTATCTAGTTTTTCTAAGACAATACACTTTATGGCTTCTCAGAAGAATGATCTTGCTGATTTTTGTGATAAAAATACTTTATGTGATGCTTTAGTGTGCAAAGATGCCATGTTTGTATCTTGTGATCTTTCTAGCTATTTGTGTGCTCCTGTTACTAACTATTTACAGAAGTATCATGATACTCAAGAGAGAAAGCCGATGACGGCTTTCCATCAAGAAGGGGAGAATGATGAGATTATAAGGATCTTTGAGCCACCAAATGATTGCGTTCAAATACCCTCGTGGCCTACACCTTTTCATGCAGGTTCCAGAGCATGGTGGAGTCTAGGTCCAGACAATGAACTTGAGTCGAGGACGACTCCAAAACAAGAAGGAGGGATGACGAGGACATCACTCCTTTAGGTACACATAAGAGTTCTCAAAGTAGTATTAATTAAACTCTCTCCACGACAGTTGAGATTAGAGGTGAGCTTGTTTCAAAACACATGTCTTTTATCCTTTTAGAATAGATTGCTACCTAATAACTTTATTATGATTAGAAATATTGGACAGAGTCAAACAAAACATGAAGAAGGACTAGGAGATGCTCAAGATTAGAACCGCACGTTCAACCACGTAAGAGATCCGAACAACTCGGGTTCGAGTTTGACTCGGGCTCCTGGAGCAGGCTGCACTAAAACAGATGCCTCGGTCACATACGAGCTCCGTTTTGGACGTTCTAGATATGGTTGGAAAGCTAACAAGATAAACTTTCCAATGGAACTGGCCTCCTCTGCAAACTCGACCGAAATCAGCAGGAATCTTTAAAACAATATGATGTCAAAAAACTGGCCGGGTGCTGCGACACTATCTTTTGGCCTTTGGGCCTTGTATCTTTTTTAAACCCATTAGTATTAGGGTTTGCCCCTAAGGTCGATCTGAACTCTATAAATTCAGAAGCCGCTATCATTAGAGATAGGTTTTGATTAGTTTTCTCCTGTTTTCAAACAGTTTCGCCGTTTGACGGCTTGTTGGTTATCCAACTTTGTGATTCAATCCAGATTTCGCAAGTGAGTTGTGTTCTTCCTTGTTCTTGCTTGTGTTCTTCGATTCGCAGGCAGGGATTAGCCTTTTTGGCGAGGTCAATCGTGTGCGCATGGTTGATAACCAGAGGAGAAGTGGTGCTGCGATTACGGGGTTTGAATCGTCTTGATTTGAGGCCAGATCGATTGTGTGTCGCATCTCCGCCAAATCGAGAGTTATCACCCAACGGAAGATCGAGAAGCACGTACGCATCACTTATCATCCACATTCCCTTTCTCTCTTCCAGAAAAATCTCCAACCGCTCCTCTCCTGCGCCGCTCCGGTCCACGTCGCGCCTCCTGCTCCGATCGACGCCGCCTTCGATTTCCGCGCCGCCCCAGTTCACACCGTCCTCGCCGCTCTGGAGCCGCGCGCCGGTCGCTGTCGTCCGCATGGAGTCCTGCACCGAGCCGTCCCCGCGTGGAGTCCTGCACCGAGCCTCGATTGATCGCTTTTGAAACAAATTTTTTGAATAACACGAATAATCAAAGTTGAAGTTTAAATCAACCATGTCAATAATTTAAAACCGGAGGGAGTATATCACAACCAAGACAACCTGCATACCTGAGATTTCGAGGTCCATGTGCGAAACACAAAATTGACCCTAAATTTAGGAATAAGAAATAATAAATTTTTTGACTCATAGTTTACTTCAATACTGCTTATTTTTTAAACAATACTAAGAGATACAGTATATTCATGTAAATAGAAACATTAGTCTTTCTTACCAATATCTAACTTATCATACACTAAAAAGCAACATTCACGTTGTATTCATAGAAATGAAATCTTCAATTATATCTTCATACTTAACCTTCTCCAGAACATGATTTTCAGTTGCTATAGTCACCAATCCATTGAGCCTTTCTTGTGTCATATTGCTTCACGAATATGATTTTAACAACTTCAGTTTTCAAAAGCTCCGCTCAGCAGATGCTACAGTCACTAGAATACTTAGTAAAATTCTGTATGCAATAAGAGCATTTTGGAAAGCATCCCTTCTGTTTCAAGGACTTTATTATAGCATTAGGGCCCATCATCTCTTCTTGTGGGATAAAATCTTGATGGAACTTTAGCTCCATATATAACTCTTTAATATCAGAACTTTTGCCACTTTTAAGTGCAGGCTCAAGATTATCACAAGAAGACATCAAACTCTTGTCATCTAAAGAATGAAGCTTATATGAATTGAATAAGAACCCAAGATTATTTTCATATCCAGTGTATTGTTTGCATATCGCTTTCTTGTAACTGCTTGCTAACCAAATTAATAGCATATAATATTTCATATCAGATAACCACTCCCGCTAAAAGTTCATAATCACCAAGTTCATTGTTGCTAAGGAACGAACTTCATTGTTTGACATCATTATCAGTATCAGACTTTTAGGAATTATAGTAAATACTTATCTACTATCAGTAGACTTCTTGACGATTTGCCTAATCGGCCCCTGTGTTCTTTATCTGCCTCTGCCTCTGGTTGGGAGTGGTTCGAGGTTAGGAGATGGGGAATGAGCAGGCTGGGATGGAACACCCCTCAAAAATTGAATTTTGGTGATGGTTTTCTGACACTCACAAAAAAAGGCATTTATCGTGTAGGTTCTTCTTGATTTTGCAACAACAAGTATCACATATAACAATTGTGATCCGCAATCTGTATACAAGATTTGAAACCTGTCGGTGTTTCGTACACCGGCACAGTAAAATTTATACGATCGGACGGGAGATTGTGCATTTTTGGAATCGAATGGCCTAGCCTACAGATGAGACTCAAAGGTTAACCTGGTTCGGGCCGCCTCGAGGCGTAATACCCTACGTCTAGGGGCAAGAGATCGATCGTATGAATCTCAAGAACACGAAAGTACAATGCGGAAGGGCCCCGGATAGATCCGAGAGTCCCTAGCTCGCGTGATGGAAACAGTTATCAGGTGGTGATTTTCGCTATCGCTCTGGGTATATCAGCTTGTTGATCTTGTTTCTTTTTGTTTCTCTCTCTCAGCACTGTTGCCCGGGTATCTCTTATATAGGGGCGAACTTGAGTTGCCTTGACCGAACCATGGTTGGAGTAACCGGACCATGGTTTAAGTATCTTGCCGTCTACGGAAACGGATGGCCCTTTGACGGGTGGGGCCGCAGTCCCAGAGGGTTGCTCCCTCCGGAGCTCAGGCCGGACGATCGATGCTTCTCGTTCGTACTATTATTCCCTGAGGAAGAGCAGAGATACTTTATTGCCCAGCTTTATTACTCGGGAGGTTGTTCCTTTCTCGGCCGGGTAGTTGCGGAATCTTCCGGATCATTTATCTCCTGCACGTTGCTGGGGATTCTGAGTTGACACATCTGTTTTGGTTGATGACTGCTCCCCAGCGGTCGACGGACGGATCCCGACCGCTGGGATCCCGATAGCTCGGGTCCCGACCCCTGGAGGTCGGAACGGCTCCGCTTCTGGGCCGAAACAGGACCTCTCGACCGCTGGGGCCGGGCCGCCTTTGTGATGTCCTTGGTGGGTCGTTGGGCCGTGGTCCACAGGTAGGCCGCGTTGCAGAGGTTGATCTGTAAGCACCCAAGGTATACTATCCCGACAGTAGCCCTCGAGCCCTCGAGTGACCTAAGAGGTCGGGCGTGGGCTGAAGCGTCGTGTCGACCATCACTCGCTGATGGTTGATCCTACGGGAGCGCGCGAGCGCACCCGTAGGGCGTAGCCCCCGAGCCCTCGAGTGACCCTAGAGGTCGGGCGTGGGCTGAAGTATCGTGCCGACCATCACTCGCTGATGGTTGATCCTACGGGAGCGCGCGAGCGCGCCCGTAGGGCGTAGCCCGCGAGCCCTCGAGTGACCTAAGAGGTCGAGCGTGGGCTGAAGCGTCGTGCCGACGGACTCCCACCGCTGGGGTCGGCTGAAAGCTAATCTTCATCATTAGCTTGATACCAGGAAAAATGCCTAGATAAGACCGGTTTGGCTGGCCTCTGTTCATGATCGGCATAACGCCTAGGGGGCTGGTTTGACCAATCTTCCCGTGCTCAGCGTTCTTGGCAGTTGTCGGATCGGTTGGGGGGTTCGCCCAACCTTACGCTTGACCGTAAATCGATTCACGGTGTTATCGATGGTCCGCTGATCGTGGTTTCGACGATTGAACGGCCCTGCCGCATCCAGGTGGACGTCGGATGCAGCGTCTTGGAATTGTAACCCTTGGTTGTTTCGAACAGTTGTATCGGTCCATCGCACGACCAGCGAAGTGCGACGTTCACGTCCCATCAAGAGCGCCATTGCCAGGCATTAACTGCACGTTAATGCCACGCTGCCTCCCTCCTGTTGATTCAAATTTTGAGGGTGGTTCATGGACCCGTCTGTCAGCGTTTGGGTGACGGAATTCTTTCGTGCGCTTAGGTTCAAGTGCCCGCTGGGAGCGCTTTTTGGACCCACTCGTCAGTGAGCGCAGATGGATATGTTGGTTCATAGCGTCGACGATCGGGCGGTGTCGAACCGGCGCGTCAGCTTCTATAAATAGGGGGGGATGGTTCATCCTCCGGTTTTCGTCATCTTGATTTCTGATCCTCGCGTAGTGCTCCTTTGTCTTCCTCGTGCTTGCTCTTCATCTTGCTCTTCGTTCTTGATTCCGGCTTCGACTCCATCTTCATGGCTTCCTAGTGGAAAGCGTCCACCGTCTCGGAGAGCATCCTCACTGCCTCGGTGGGGCTTAGACTGCTCTCCCCGAGAGGCGCGGGACAATGGCGCACGGCGTACCGCGAGGTGGTTCCGTCGCCTCGCGCCAACAAGATCATTAGCTTCGTTGAGTTCCACGAGCGTGGGCTGATGCTGCCGTCGTCGAACTTCTTCCGCAGCTTGTTGGAGTATTACAGCGTGCGTCTTCATCATCTCAACCCCAACGGCATCCTTCAGACCTCGGCCTTCGTCACGCTGTGCGAGGCCTTCCTGGGGATTGATCCCCACTACGACTTGTGGAGGTACTTTTCCGCGTTCAACCTCAGAAGGAAGGTGGTGTGGTCCGGGCCGTCGGCAGCGCGGGGATTTGTCTTCGCAACAATCGTCAGGAGTACTTCAACGTACCATTGAAGGACTCCTTGAAGGGATGGCACGGGGGGTGGTTCTATATCGAGAACACTACCCCCGAGCTGCCGGCGTTCGACCTCAAACCGCCGGCGATCTTGGATTCTTGGAATGCCGGCCTCAACGACGCGCAAGAGGCTGACATTGAAGACCTGCTCGTCCGGATGGCCGAGCTGGACGACGCGGGCTTGACCGGGGCGCGTCTTGTCAATACCTTCGTCCGCCACCGCATTCAGCCGCTCCGCCTCCGCGCCCGACTCATGTGCGACTACACCGGGCGGTTCGACACGACTCGGGAGATCCTCCAGTCGGAGTTGTTGGAGGACGGCGTGAGGCAACGCCTCTCACGCCTGCTGAAAGGTGACACTCGCCGGAGCGAGCGAGGGACCGGCTCCTCTGGATGCCGACACCAGCAGGGTCGATTGGTATGTTATCTTACCTGCATTTATTAGTAAATGGTACATTGCAAGATTGGGGCGCTTATCTTTGTTTGTGTAGGAGGGCGTTCCTCCATCGCAGTCGCCGGCGCCTGTGATGGTGCCGGCTGAAGAGATCGGCATCTTGGCAATGCCGGGTGTTGAATCTTCAGGCGGAGGGGTCAGCCTCGAGACACCCGCTGTTGGGCCCTCAGCGCAGCCGACGTCCGCAACTCCCTCCGCTACGCTGACTCCGGCCGTGGCCGTTGCTCCTTCAATGGCGCCGGCTGTGGCGCCGACAGCTACGGTGGTCGCGCCGACCGTTCCGACCGCGGCTCCGACTCATGGGGTCTCTTCCTCTGAGTCTTGGTCATCCCTATCCACCGAGGGCGACTGGTCGCCTCCCCTGGCCCGGCGGTCACTAGCCGCAGCCGTATCGAGGAAAGTGCCAGCTTCGAGCTCGGCGCGAGCAGTCTCGGCGGCGGCTCTGTCGGACTCCGATTCGTCGGACGACGTGCCGCTTACGGAGCGTCTTCGTCGTCAGCGGGCAAGGGAGGCGGAGAGTGCCGAGGGGCCTCCTGCAAAAAAGTCAAGGACGGAGGAATCCGGTCCTTCCGCCCTCGCCCCGACCCCTACTGCTCCGGTTGCTGGGGTTGGACAGGCTTCGCCAGGTGGAAGCCTGTCCTTCTCCATGCGTGTGTCGAGCCGGTGAGTATCTGTATTCTTATTTTAATAGGATATTTTACCTGATATTGTGAAGTGACCAGGATTTTGATCGTGCTTTGCAGGGCTCCTTCTTCTCTCGGCGCACCACGAATCCAAACGACGGGGGTCGCATCCGAAGAAAGGCTGACATCACGTTCTCCGCCTTCGCCTCCTCGCGCGGCACCTACGGTTGAAACCGCAGAGCGGGTGGAAGAGGTGGCGCAGCTTCCGAGTACCGAGGCTGAGGGTGGCCAAGGTGGATTCCCAGGCGAAGAAGCCGGGGAGGAGCGACCCTCGGCTGCTGAGGCCGAGGTCAGCGCTCCACTGTCCCCGGGTCTTATTGCCAGGGACGTGGGAGTCGGGGAGCCGATGACGGTGCCCCTAAGTAGTCGGGCCGAGTCATCCCCTGGCCTAGGGATGAGGGAGGAGAGTGCGCCGTCGGCTCTGAGGGAGCCTTCGGCGTCAGCGGTGCCTGCCTTGCCGCCGACCTCAGGATCTACTTCAACAGCGTTGGTGGCGACGGCGCAGGTTTCCACGCAACGGGCTGACTTGGGGCGTCCCCGGGTCTTGAGGCGGAGGCTGGATCCTTCCCCGTCCGCTTCGACCGGTCGCCATCCGGCACCTGGTTCTTCGACCTCCAATGAGGCCGCCTGGGATTCTTGGAGGTTCTTGTACGACCAGGTGTTCGCGGGGGGCGAATGGGTCTCCTAGGCGCTAACTCACATGCAAAGCGCCCAAGAATGCCTAGAGGAGTTCCAGGAGACCATGGCCGATCCCTATGGAACGCTCTGCTGGGTTAGTTTAGATATTTAAAATTTTTGAAAGTATACGTAAACCTGATTGGCGGGTTTCGTAGGGGACCCTCGAGAGGGCGCTCTGCCAGCCTTCGCAAGACCTCGGTCGGCCGGAGGTCGAGGTGTTACGTCGAGAGCTTTCGCGGACCCGCAACGAGCGGGACGAGGCCAAGAAGTTGGCCGCTGACCGACTCCTCACCCTTGGGGATGCTGAAAAACGCACTGAAGGCTTCGAGAGAGGTAGCCAGGAGCTCCAGATGGAGATCACTCGGCTACAGATCGAGAGGAGGAGTCTCAGCGAGGAGGTCGGGTTGCTGTGCCAGACCTGTGCAAGTAAGTAGTCTTATAGTTCATTAACTTAGCAAGAGAGTTCACCCTGTTGTCGCTTGCTAACGCATTGGGCTGCGCAGAACTCCAGGAGGGGGCCGGCCGTAGTGCCCGGGAGATCCGGGAGCTGAAGGATCGGACACGCTTGGCCGAGGGGGCCAAGGAAGCGGCTGACGGCGCATTGAAGCGGTCGGAAGAGCTATGTTGCCTCGCCTTGGAGAGCCGTTACACATCAGAGGTTGGTCTCGGCGTTTTGGAGGCCGAGGCGAGGAAGTACATGGCGTATCTGGCGAGGGTGCAGAAGCTATCTGCTTCGCTAGAAGCGTCAACTGCTCAGCTTCGAGAAGATCTAGTCAACGAGCGGTCGGTCACTGAGGCTGCGCACAAAAGTTATGAGAGTAAGTAACAAATGAGCTTTGTTAATTTGCCGGGGAAACTGGTCCCTGAAACTTTTGAGATGCAGGTGTGTCCGTAGAGCTTCGGAAGCTGCTGTGGTCGGTTCGGGCGCTGGTCCACCAAGTGTTTGACGACACCCAAGACCTGAGCACGTCGGCGGATCGGGCGTCCCGAGTGTTGGAGATGCTACCGGGGCTGATCCGCATTGAGCTGCTCGTTGCCTTGCGGGATGGGGCGTCGTTGACGTTGACGCACCTACGGTCCCATTACCCCGATGCTGATATCGGGCGTATTACCAAGGGTTTCGCCTCGGGTACGTCGGACGAAGCGTCGGCGAAGCTTTTTGAAGACTCTAAGCCTCAGACGCAGGAGATAATCAGCTGCTTCCTCCGACCAACGTTGATGAAGGAGCGCTTCGGCCGTCTGCCTCCTCTCTGACTTGTTCTGGCCTGTAGTTTGTAATAGTGCCTGTAAACGTGTTATGTGAGTTTTAATGTTTCTGATTCTTTCTAACGTCAAGCATTTCGCATTGTTCTTTGCGTTCCATTGGGCGTTGGTCAGGCGACTGGGTCGGCTATAGCCCGTAGGGTCGAGTGTCGGACTCGAACCTTAGAGCATCACCGGCGCCGGGTCGGACCGTTAGCCGTGAGGATTGCTCCGAACGAGGATGCTCGTAGTCCGCATGAGTTAGGCCGAATCACTCGTGAAACGCATCACGAGCCGGGGGGGTCGACCCCCGAGAAACGACATAGGCGTCGAGCCTAAGTTTGACGTTAACGAGGCATGGGGCCTTTGGATTTTTGGGTTGATCGTTCCGATCCTCAGGTGGGACACTGATGATAGCCCCCGGGCAGAGGAGTGGGGTCGAACAGACTGCGCTTCTCTGCCAAAGACATAGTTAGCGGATAAGATGTGATTAGGATGAAGAGATATCGAACAACTTTATTATGCGTAAAAACGACGCAAGTTTTCAATATTCCAGGTGTGAACAAGCTTGGCGCCGTCTTCTGTCGCCAGTTTGTACGTGCCAGGCTTTAAAACTCGCTTGATCACGTATGGGCCTTCCCATGGAGGGGACAACTTGTTGTGATCTCGCTTGTCTTGCACTCTCTTGAGCACAAGATTGCCGACTCTGAGAGTCCGACCCTTGACGTTCTGAGCGTGCAGCCGTCAAAGGCTCTGTTGGTACTTGGCCGACCGGAGTATGGCAACGTCACGCGCCTCGTCAAGCAGGTCGAGGGCGTCCTGTCGCGTCTCCTCCGCCTTCTGCTCGTCGTAGGCTCTGATCCTTGGGGAGTTGTAGTCGAGATCGGTCGGCAAAACGGCTTCAGCTCCGAACACCATAAAGAAGGGAGTGAACCTTGTAGTTCTGTTGGGGGTAGTTCGCAGGCCCCACAACACGGACGGGAGCTGCCGGGCCCACCGCCCGGCGGACCGCTCGACGCAGTCGTAGATCCGAGGCTTCAGCCCCTGAAGCACCATGCCATTGGCTCCTTCCACTTGTCCGTTGGTTCTCGGGTGAGCGACAGAGGCGAAGTCGAGCTTGATGTGATGCTCTGCACAGAACTCCTGAAAAACATTTCCGGTGAATTGAGTTCCGTTGTCGGTGATGATGGAGTTCGGGACTCCGAAACGGAAGATGATGTCGCGGATGAACTCGACAGCTTGACTCGAGCTGATGCAAGGGGTCGGCTTCGCCTCGATCCACTTGGTGAACTTGTCAACCGCAACGAAGAGGTGGGTAAAGCCCCCGGGCACTTTGCGAAAAGGCCCGAGGACGTCGAGCCCCCAAACAACAAACGGCCAGGTGATTGGGATCGTCTGCAGCTCCTGGGCTGGTAGATGCGTCTGGCGGGCGTAGAACTGGCAGCCCCTGCAGGACCGCACGAGCTTTTCCGCATCCAAGACTGCTGTAGGCCAATAAAAACCTTGACAAAAAATTTTACCGACGAGGGCCCTCGGGGCGTCATGATGTCCGTAGGTTCCGAGTGAATGTCGTCGAGGAGCCGTAGTCCTTCCGCCTGAGGGATGCAGCGTTGGAAAACGCCACTGGGACTGCGCTTGTAGAGCTCGTTATCGATGAGGGTGTAAGCTTTTGCCCGACGCATGATCCGTCGGGCTTCATTGGTGTCGGACGGCAAGGTGCCGTCCTGGAGATACGCGTAAATTCCCATGGACCAATCAGGAATGATTCCCAAGATTTCTGGCCCGGGGGCCTGGTCTTGCTCCTTGACTGCCGGTTCGGCGTGGGAGTTGGTGACATCGTCCTTGAGCTTGATTGTCGGCTTGGTGAGGACCTCAAGGAAGACATCGTCAGGGACCGGATCTCGCCCCGAGGCCATACGGGCGAGGGTGTCGGCGGCTTCGTTGTCGTGGCGTGGAACATAATGGAGTTCTTGCCCGTCGAACTTGTCTTTGAGCTTGCGAACCTCTTGGCAATAAGCCTCCATCTTCGAATCTCGGCAGCTTGACATTTTCATGACTTGCTTGATGACGAGCTCAGAATCACCTTTGACGTTAAGCCGCCGAACTCTGAGCGTGACGGCCATGCGAAGACCGTGCAGCAAGGCTTCGTATTCTGCGACGTTGTTGGAGGCCAGGAAGTGAATCTGCAAAACATACCGAAACTTGTCTCCTTTGGGGGAGATGAGGACGACGCCAGCCCCCGAGCCCTTGAGTCGGCATGAACCATCGAAGAACATGGTCCAGTGCTCGAGGTCGATGCAGTCGGATGGTTCCTGCGCCTCGGTCCACTCGGCGATGAAGTCAGTGAGGATCTGGGACTTGATGGCTTATCGAGGTACGTAGGTGATGTCGTGGCCCATCAGCTCCATCGCCCACGTGGCGACGCGCTCGACCACATCCTTCCCGTTGATGAGTTCTTCGAGGGGGAAGCTTGTCACCACTCGTATAGAGTGGCTGTCGAAGTAGTGACGAAGCTTACGGCTTGTGATGAGGATGGCATAAAGCAGCTTCTCCACTTGGGTATATCTGGTCTTGGCATCAGCGAGAACTTCGCTGATGAAGTAAACAGGTCGCTGGACCTTCAAGGTCCATCCTTCCTCCGATCGCTCGACGACCAAGGCCGTGCTGACGACCTTAGTTGTGGCGGAGATGTAGAGTAACAATGGCTCGCCAAAAACTGGTGAGGTTAGAACCGGCGGGGAGGACGGCATGGTCTTCAATTGCTCGAAGGCTTCCTGGGCTTCAGGGGTCTATGAGAAACGGTCGGACTGACGCAGGAGTCGGAAGAAGGGCATGGCTTTTCTCCCAGCCTGGAGATGAAGCGGCTGAGAGCTGCTAGGCATCCAGTGAGCTTCTGGACACTCTTGATATTGTTGATGGGCCCGAGGTTGCGGATGGCGACGATCTTCTCAGGGTCGATCTCGATGCCGCGCTCGAAGATCGCGAATCTGAGGAGCTTGAGCTTTTCTCGGGGTTGAGCTTGATGCAGAACCGTCGGAGGTTGACGAAGGTCTCTTCTAGGTCTTTGATGAGGTCGGCAACCTGCCGAGTCTTGATGACGATGTCGTCGACGTAGGCCTCCAGATTCCGTCCCAGCTGGCTGTGGTAGCATTTCTGCATACAGCGCTAGTATGTGGCGCCGGCGTTCTTGAGGCCGAAAGGCATGGTGACGTAGCAGAATGAACCGAAGGGTGTGATGAATGACGTGGCTGATTGATCGGAGTCTCCTTTGGATATTTGATGATACCCGGAGTACGCATCGAGGAAGCTGAGGGTTTCGCACCCTGCGGTGGAATCGACCACCTGATCTATGCGTGGCAAAGGAAACGGGTCCTTTGGGCATGCTTTGTTGAGACTCGTGTAGTCAACACACATCCTCCATTTCCCATTTTTCTTTTTCACCATTACAGGATTGGCCAGCCACTCTGGGTGGTAGACCTCTTTGACGAACTTGGCATCGAGTAACTTGGTGATTTCTTCTCCGATGGCGCAGCGCTTCTCGTCGTCAAAGCGTCGAAGTCGTTGCTTCACCGGTCGGGACCTCCTTCGGGATGCCTGGCATATCAGATGGTGCCCAGGCGAAGACGTCCCGATTCCAGCGGAGAAAGTCAACGAGCGCGCTTTCCTATGCATCGGATAGCACGGTCCCGATTTTGGCTTTCTTGGAGGTGTCGGAGTCGTCGAGGGTGATCTCCTTGGAGTCGTCGGCGGGCTCGAACGAAGTGGAGGAAACAGGCTTGGAGTCGAGCGTCGTGGTGAACACCTGGGATTGGCGTATCTCCTTCAGCTCGGCCCGTCCTACGAGGGTGACAGCCAGCTCGTAGCTCTCCTTCTCGCATGCGAGGGCGTGTTTGAAGCGGGAGGCTACGGTGATGACGCCTTTGGGCTCTGGCATCTTGAGCTTGAGGTAGACATAGCTGAGGATTGCCATGAACTTGGAGTAGGCAGGTCGGCCAAGGATGGCGTGGTACACCCCGGAGAAGTCGACCACTTCGAAGGTGAGCTTCTCCGTTCTGAAGTTGTCGCGGTCGCCGAAGGGGACCGGCAACGTAATCCGACCCAGGGGGACGGCGCTGCCTCCTGGGATCACGCCATGAAACGGAGTGTTGCTTGGGAGGAGGTCGGACGTCGAGAGCTTCATGGCCTTGAACGTGTCGATGTAGAGGATGTTAAAGGCGCTGCCTCCATCCATGAAGACCTTGGACAGTCCGGTGGTGCCGATTATCAGATCGAGCACCAAGGGCAGCCGACCGGGTTGGGGAACATGGTCGGGGTGATCGGACATGTCGAAGGTGATCGGAGCCTCCGACCGCTTAAGGTATGAAAGGACAACAGGAGCAGTCATGTTGACTTCCCGCCACGTTTGTTTCTCATGGCGACGTGACTCGTAGGCCACCGTCCCACCGATGATCATCAAACAGTCTTCTGGCTCAGGAAAAGTACTGTCGAGAGTGCCTTCCCCCTTCTCTGCCGGAGGGTCAGGCTTCTTTTGCTGAGGACGAGTGTCGAGGTGAAAGTACCCCTTGAAGAAAGCCTTCATGAGGTTGCAGTCTCGTAGTGTATGCGTTACCGGAGTCGCGTGGTAGGTGCAGGTCTTGTAGAGCATCTTTTCGAAGTGGTTGTCGTGGTTGGCCGGCTTCTTTTGGGGTCACGGCGGTCGATCGGCGACGCCGACGAATTCTTCGTTTTGCCGGCGATTCTTCTTTTTGTTGTTCGATCCGTTCCCGTCCCGTCGGTCGGGTCGCCGGTCCGGGCGATCGTCCTTCCTTCGGTCGGCTTTGGACCTCTCCTTGTCCTTGACTTGTTCCCGGGTGAAGTTGGCTTGAACAGCCTCCTCCCCGGTGACGAATGTGGTGGCGATGTCAAGAAGGGCGCACGTCGTCCGAGGGTTTTTACACCCTAGCTTGTGGACGAGCGCCTTAGATGTCGTGCCGCAGGTGAAGGCATTGATGACGTCGGCATCGCTGACATCGGGCAGCTCGTTTCGCTTACGCGAAAATCGCTGAATGTAATCTCGGAGGGACTCATCGGGCTTCTGCTTACAGTTCTTCAGATCCCAAGAGTTACTCGGGCGGGTATAAGTCCCCTGGAAGTTTCCGATGAAGGCGTGACGAAGGTCGGCCCAGTCGTGAATGCTGTCCCTCGGAAGATGTTTGAGCTAGCCTCTGGCTGAGTCGGATAGGAACAGCGGCAGGTACTGGATGGCGAAGAGGTCGTCCGCGTCGCCGGCTCGGCAGGCGAGGCGATAGTCCTCAAGCCAGTGGGCGAGATTTGTCTCACCCGTGTACCGAATAATGTTGGTTGGACCACGGAACTTGTCGGGGAAGCCGGCTCTCCGAATGCGGGCCCCGAACGCTCGGGGTTCGATGTCGTCGGGGCTGAGGCTCCGAGCGTCGTCATAGCTGTGCCGTCGAGGGCGTCGCTCGAGGGGTCGGTCGTGGTCGGAGTCGGTGTTGCGGTCGCATCTAGCCTGCTTCTGTGCCTCAATGGTGTGACGGGTGTCACGATGCTCCCCTAAACGACGGCGGATGTGGCTGGTGACGAGGTCTGGTTTCCTTGTTTCGGCCCGCCCACGGCAATGACCGGGAGCAGAGCTTCGGCGGTTAGCACTCGGCCGGTAGGAGCTATGTGCCTCAAAATCCTGACGGAGACATGGCTCGGGTGGCTGCAAAGCGCCATCAAGGTAAACACGGAGACGATCGTAAGTTTCCCTGAGGATGGGGTTATCGAGTGTAGGAGATTCGTGATGGACGCAGGCCGCCGCCGCTAGATTCTCATATGGCGTCTCAAAGGCAGGCGTGCCACCGTCCATGATCTGTTGATAAGCAGTACGAGCTCGGGCTCGGGCACCACTACTAGACACGGTAGCGCCCTTACCCTTCGGATCGCCCCCGGTCGCAAGTTTGCGCCGGAGCGCGTCCTCAACCACAGTGAGAGCGTGAAGGTGCGGAGAGGAATCGTCATGTGCTACCTTGCCGGGGGTTTCGCCCTCTGTGGCTTTGGCGGGCAACATGATGCACTCACGGGAAGGATCGTGACCCAAAACGCCGTGAGGCGGAGAGCGAAGAAGGCGACGTCGAGGCGAGCGACGTTTAGACGAACGTCGTTCATACAAGATCTGAAGGTGAAGTTCGCCGCTGCTGTCTGACCAGCAACGAAAGTGGGAACACTCCACGATCGACCATCACGGGTGGTGGCAACCGCAAAATCCCCGAAGAACAGCCGGGAGGTGGAAAAATCTCTGACTAGAGCGAAAACAGAAGCCATCGAAACAGCGGATAAAAAACGCACCAAAATCGCCCCTACCTGGCCCGCCAACTGTCGGTGTTTTGTACACTGGCACAGTAAAATTTATACAATCAGACGGGAGATTGTGCGTTTTTAGAATCGAATGGCCTAGCCTACAGATGAGACTCAGTGGTTAACCTGGTTCAGGCCGCCTCGAGGCGTAATACCCTACGTCCAGGGGCGAGAGATCGATCGTATGAATCTCAAGAACACGAAAGTACAATGCGGAAGGCTCGGATAAATCCGAGAGTCCCTAGCTCGCGTGATGGAAACAGTTATTAGGAGGTGATTTTCGGTATCGCTCTGGGTATATCAGCTTGTTGATCTTGTTTCTTTTTTGTTTCTCTCTCTCAGCACTGTTGCCCGGGTATCTCTTATATAGGGGCGAACCTGAGTTGCCTTGATCGAACCATGGTTGGAGTAACCAGACCATGGTTTAAGCATCTTGCCGCCTACGGAAACGGATGGCCCTTTGACAGGTGGGGCCGCAGTCCCAGAGGGTTGCTCCCTCCGGAGCTCAGGCCGGGCGATCGATGCTTCTCGTTCGTACTATTATTCCCTGAGGAAGAGCAGAGATACTTTATTGCCCAGCTTTATTACTCGGGAGGTTGTTCCTTGCCCGGCCGAGCAGTTGCGGAATCTTTCGGATCATTTATCTCCTGCACGTTGCTGGGGATTCTGAGTTGACATGTCTATTCGGTTGATGACTGCTCCCCAGCGGTCGACGGACGGATCCCGACCGCTGGGATCTCGATAGCTCGGGTCCGACCCCTGGAGGTCGGAACGGCTCCGCTTCTGGGCCTAAACGGGACCTCCCGACCGCTGGGGCCGGGCCACCTTTGTGATGTCCTTGGTGGGTCGTTGGGCCGTGGTCCACAGGTGGGCCGCGTTGTAGAGGTTGATCTGTAAGCACCCGGGGTATACTATCCTGACAAAACCATATATAATGTCAAAGAAAGTTCATATAAAATGCTTATAAAAAGACACATATTATAGCAAACTAAACAAGGAAACACTGTTACACAACATTAAGTAGCAAGCAGTCAAGTATGACATGACTTTTTATTTACGTGCAGTAGTACTCACAAAAGTGATAACTAATCAAAATACCATGCCAATATCACTCGACGATAATATAAGAAGTGATTGGTATCCTGGACCATATACATGAGATCTCAGTGGACCAAAACGCCAATCGACATGGAGAATCCATAGAAAACAAATGACAGGATGGACGGATGAAATGAGTCTGAATGGGGAATAAGCACAGTGCAGCTTCTCTTCTAGCAGCACCTCTTTGGGAGGATGAGGTGTCCAGTCATGTGCCAGCTCTCTCCTCCATCAGGGTGCGCGTAGGGGCACACCGGCCTGTAACTGGAGGCTTTAGCATCAGTTGTCACCCGCATGTTCCACTGGGCGTTGGGGTCATCAGTAGCGAACTGGGTCCATGCCGGAGTGGAGTACTCGTAATGGCTGTGCGTGATGCGGTGGAACTTCTTGATGTCCTCGTTCTTGGTGATATCATCAGGATCGATATCAACCGAGAAAATGTCACCATAAGGTCTAACCGAGTGCAGGAACATGGGCATGGAGATGGGCTCAGCAGAGACCGCGGCGAGGTCAGAGGTGAAGGCAATGCTCTTGCCGTCCGGGCTGAAAACAGGGTGGTTGACATGCCCAGCTATGCTGTTCTGACCTGGACCAGGATCCGCACTTGTTACCACCCTCACTACCACCTTGGGACTAGACACCGCCACCAGGAACACGGCAAAGTGGCCCAGATCAAGGCCGTTATCAAGCTTCAACCTTTCTTCCTCGTTACCAGGCTTATGACGCGTGGAGGAGAAGACGATCCAGTTACCTCTGGGCGACCACTGGCAGTGAGTGTCCGTCCAATCACCTTTCGTAAGCCTCTTCACGGTGTCGTCCTGTGACATCCCGAATTTTAGAACAAGTTTAAAAATGCGTAATTCAAAATTTTTCTAACTTTCACCCTAACATTTTTCTTTTCACTTCTCACCTCTTCTTTTCTTTCCTATTTCAAAAGGTGAAAACCTCACTAAATTAAAACTGATCTAAATTGAAGATTTCAAAATATTAAAATTTGAGGTGTGACAAGTGATTGAGCCCCTTTTGTTTTTCTTTCCCTTACTGTTTGTTTTACAACGTTCTTAATTCTAATTAATTGAATCCTGAGTCCAACCAATTTCCTTGAAATTTTGGATCCATTTAACTCCTGTGAACCTATTGCTTTTGAATTTCAAACCCATTCAAATTCTTTGAACTCAACCCTTCTGAATTCCAATCCTATCGAACTCCTTGAATTCCAAACCAGGCCAATTTTTTGATCTTTTTGACCTCGTCCGAATTAATTTACTCCTTTCGGATAGCCATCTATTTCCCGAATTTCATAGAATAAAATATATTCAGAATTTAAAGATTATCCTAAAACGAAAGTTGTTCATCTTAAAAAGTACTTCAACCTTGCAAAATTTCACATTCATCGGAGCTCGGCAAGTTGACCTTTTGAGGGAAAAACAGAGGCTGCTGCTGAAATTCCGGAAAATCAGAAAAATAGAAAGAAGTCGTGGGTCCCGCCTGTCAGCGTCTTCACCTCTCTCCATCCCTATCTCCTCCTCTCCTGTCTTCTTCCTCGCGCCGCTTGGCCAGCGCATCAGCACGCGCGGCGCCACGCG
>BCLG01000829.1:66075-88342 GCA_001602295.1 Zoysia matrella
GGCCGCGTGCCCCACACTCGTCGCGCGCAGTCACCACGAAGTCGGCACTGCCGCCCCGTCGCCCGACCGGCATTGAAGTCCCGGTCGCGCCCCTCTCCTCTCTCTTCCCCCTCTGAGCTAAGCCGAGGACCATTCACCGCAAAATCGAACTCCAATTTCATATTTCCCTTTTTCCCTGCTGCACCGAACGCCACCGAAATTCCTAGCATCCGAAGCTTCCCTCGACCTCTTTGGCGCTTGTGGAGCTC
Source organism: Zoysia matrella (assembly GCA_001602295.1). NCBI lineage: Eukaryota > Viridiplantae > Streptophyta > Magnoliopsida > Poales > Poaceae > Zoysia > Zoysia matrella. The sequence goes on from BCLG01000829.1 coordinate 66,324, forward strand.
CACGGTGACTTCATCCTTCGATTCCTTGTCTCTGTTGGATTCCCTCACCGTCGCCTTGCTCTGACGCCGAGCGCCGCCTCTGCAGGTCGAGTGCTCTCCGTCGATAGCACACTAGGGCGCCTCTCCGACCAATCCGAGCGCGCCAATAGACTCAGGGTACCGCTCTGCTGCTTCCCTGACTGCTCCGGTCCGAGCTCCGCCGTGCTACAACCTTCTGTACTGAGCACTGTCACCCGTGAGCCGCCTCCTCCGTCGCCAGCCTGAACCATGACCTCTCAAGCCCCGAGAACCTCCTAGGTGAGTGCGGCGTAAGCTCCTCTCACTCCTGGTTCAAGTTCCGTCGAAAACGGTCCACGGCAGCGTGAAGACGCCTTCGCCGCCGAGCGCCAGCAATGGCGCCGTCGTGTTTTGCTTCCGGCCGCCGCCCACGCCGCCAGAACCGATCTCCACCATTCGATTCCCCGTGAACGAGCAAGATCAAAAGATGACACCCCTTTGGTCTATTTTGATCTTAGCCGTCCGGTTCGCTATCAACGGTCGAGATTAAATCCAACATAACTTCACCTTACTTAAATCAGATCCCTTCATCTACGATCTAACGGTCCAGATCGGTTCCACATAACCCGTTGACGTGTTTTAAATCTAACCCGTCAATCGAAGATCCAACGGTCCACAGCACACCAGATCAGCCGGCCCACTTTAAAATGATACGTGCACACACGGCCCACCTGTCAGTCTCAGTAGATAAATGCTAGGTACACACACTGGTTGGCACACAGAAATATGTTTTCATAACATTTTCCTTTGAGGAATAATTCTGCCAAAATAAAAATTAAATATACTTTTTGTATCTAAGACCCTACGGCCCTATCAGATCATATTTTGGTCTAGGAATTTTATACATAGCCCCTAATATATTATCAAATTTAATATAAATCCCTGCCAAATAACCCACAGAACCCCTGAACTTTCTCATATTCATCAATAGGTCCCTAGGTATTTTCAGATCAGCACAAAGAAGTCCCCATCGACTTTGGGATAATTGCGGATAGGTCCCTAGAGCTAACCGACATTTAAAACAATATATCTTTTAAACCGTAACTCCGTTTTTAGTGATTCTTGCGCTCACGCGTTCATATCGACGTGGGCTATCTGTTGAAATCAGTCTTAGAGCCAAAACTCTACACATTCCCTACAGTTTTTACGAGTCCACGGAAACCCCGAACTTTCCGTGAACCCCGAACTTTCCCGTGAACCCCGAACTTTCCCGTGAACCCCGAACTTTCCCGTGTCCACGAAAACCCCGAACTTTCCCGTGAACCCCGAACTTTCCCATGTCCACGAAAACCCCGAACTTTCCCGTGTCCACGGAAACCCCGAACTTTCTGTGAACCCCAAACTTTCCCGTGAACCCCAAACTTTCCCGTGTCGATGAAAACCCCGAACTTTCCCGTGAACCCCGAACTTTCTCGTGTCCACGGAAACCCCGAACTTTCTGTGAACCCCGAACTTTCCTGTGAACCCCGAACTTTCCCGTGTCCACGAAAACCCCGAACTTTCCCGTGAACCCCGAACTTTCCCGTGAACCCCGAATCCCCGAACTTTCACAAAACCCCGAACTTTCACTTTCACGTGTCCACGGACACGTCACAGTTCACATGTCCACAGACACGGTCACAGTCCACGTGTCCACGGACACGATCACAGCTCACATGTTCACGTGTCCACGAACACGTCACTGAACTCTGTGTCCACAGAGAAATCCCCGATTCTGGACACCCATGTGTCCAGGGGCCGTGGACACAGGCCGAACCACGTGTCCACAAGATTTCTTCTCGATTCTGGACACGCAGGTGTCCAGAGGCCGTGGACACAGGCCAAGCCATGTGTCCATGCAGCCTTTGCCAGTTTTCGGTTACAGACCAGCTGGCAACATCACCACAAGGTTCGTCCCCTGTTTCACGCCTGCATACACACCCGATGACTGTGGACACATGCCGGGTAGCGTGTTCGCGAGGGGATTTCCTATTTTCCATCGTGAATACCTTGTTTGCCTCACCACCGCTACACCTTAACTAAGGTTTCAGTGATCTGGGTGCCATTGGAACCATTGTCTCGAGCTCCACCACATCGAATCATCCAAACCTCAGCCAACATCCACTCTTGCTGGTTTGCTTTATTAGTAAGTTCTTCGCTGAGTTTAATCGTGTTTCTTCTGTGTTTTATCGTTGTTAGTGCAAGTCTTTAGTTATGATGCATTCTAAGCATAGATTTATATTAACTAAGGCACACCACAGCATAGCATAACCTCATTATTTAGCACACATTAGTATGCGCACCCATGTTAGCACTAAATAACCTAACTTAAAATTAGAATTATAGAATTAATAGTTAAACACTAATAACATAGTGGTAAGAAGTAAGTAAACACTTTAGTTAGCAGCCCATAAGCAACCTGCCATGCAGTCACCCATGTAATGGCACCTTTTAGCGCTTGTGTCACTTGTTAGCTTTAATAATTTAATTATATAAAATAAGTTAGGAAATTAGCCATTAAGCACCTAAAGTAGTACATTCATATAGGTATAAACTAAATAACTAACAGTAGCAATATGCCCATCACCACATCACAGTTAATACCATCTACTTAGTGTAGGAGTTCAATTGTATAATATAGTCAAGGAACTAATCACCAGAAAGCACGTTCAACACATCAGCACACGTTGGTGTATGTGTCACCTACTCGCACTAGCAGCATAACTAGATAGTTAATAACTAGATACACGACCACCTACGAGCATGTTAGGAATAAGCATATACTGATTAGAATGCTTATGCATCTACCTTGCATTAGCACACACTAGTACACGTACAATCATAGGTCACGTTCACATATTAAAACAATGACACTTCGATATAAGTACAGATCAACGATAGGTGCAAGTGCACGATACGCACGGAGAACTCATTCATGAGCCCATTTCTCGGAATCACACACCGTGCACTCACGACATAGCTTAAGCACTAAGTATCAATTAGAATAAATCTAATTGCCAACAAATAGTAAATAATTCTAAATTATTAAGGTATGCACAAAATGACAGAAACTACACACCGCGTTCCCGCTTGTACTAGCGAGAATGCATGTTAACCCTTCACTGAACCTCGCTCTAAGTCAATAGGCACCGCAACATACATGACTTGCCCTAAGTTTTCCTCGCGGTGTTATCTGGTTCTTAGTTGGAGTTCTTTGATTTTTATCGCTCCTTCTTGAGTTTTCTCTCTTTCGCAGTAGTTTTATTAGGCTTTTCCTTGGCGTAGATAACGTTGAGTGTAAGGAAGAGTCAAGCTTCAAGAAGAACCAGAAGGTCTACGTATGAAAGAAGCTCGTAGATTGGGCGCGAAGCCAGAGATTGAAGGTTGAGATCTTTAAGAAGAAGCCTCCAACCTCAAGCTTGAAGATTAAGGAGTTTGCAGGCAAGCTTTAACCTCATATTGGAACCTATATTTTGATAATGCTCCTATAGTGCCTATTTATTCTGCTATGCATGATATTTTGGTTTGAAACATTGTGTTAGTAATAATCCTATTTGTTCCTAGGTATTTATATTTATGTCAGTAACTTGCTGTATAGATATAAATACCTTCCTTAAAAACCATTAACGAGGTGTCCTTGACAGCCATAGGGATTCCGTTCCCAGATAGTTTTACGGAACGGATATTACCTTGTACTAGATCTGCTTAGAACCCCATTTACGGTGCTCCACCGTCGCACCATATACCATTAATTTGCAAAATGAGTTGAAAGAGTTTGGTGGTGTGAGTATAAATAAAAAGGGGGCGGGATTAGAACAACTGGTGCTAGGTGAAGAAGGGATGTTACTGGCCGTGGGGTGGGGCTCACCTGAGGTGATGGTGATAGGTGTGTAGGCTTCGCTGTGGTCCACCTGCCGTGGACGAGACCGCCACCCCTGCCATATAAGGACCGGTTCGTTAGCCCTCGACTTGGTAATTCTCGTGCAACCACAGAACCTGTACAATTTGGGCAGGACTTATTCCTTCTACGTATTCTTTCCACATCGAATCACTGGGGGGTCGATAGTGAAGACACAAGGGAACAGGAGAAGGGCATGAGATAGCTCGTTGCCTGGCCTTCGACGGTAATTGCCCGCGTCACGGGAGCGTAAGCCCGCGGATATAGCCCCTGGTTTGGTAATACCCGAGGGATGGCCCCTGTTTGCACCTTGAGTGGAATCTGTGAAAAACTGCGTAGATGTGGGATAAGCGTTATGCAACTCTAATGATCAGGAGTAGCATAACCTGTGGGTACAGTGTACAACTTCTGCAGAGTTAAAAATCCTTCCGGATAGGCCGTTGTCACGGTATTGACATGCTACTGTTCGGGCGCCCTACAATTAGATTTTCTATACTGCCTTGAAGTGTGAGTGGGTGTAGCTACCCGTGCTTTGGAAAGTGTCTGGAGGGGATAGTGGAGGCCCTTCCAGTTAAAAATTAGGGAACTGGCGGGAACGGTTTGTACTCCCCCAGGTCCAACTTATTAATATATGGATAATAAATGCTTTCACTTCCTTTTGAAATCTTCTGTAGTGAACCTTGCATAAAACTGGCCTTTTGCAACATGGACCTTGCTGCCTCATCCTTGCTACAACCAATGTGCATCTGTATTTATACCTTTACTTAGTGTTGGAGCTTGCTGAGTACCTTATATACTCACCCGCCTGCATTTGTGGTTTTAGACGGTGAGGATCGCGTAGGTGTTGTGCTGGTTTCGTTCTGCTTCCCAAGTCTGCTTGTGGATTTGGGCCCTGGTGTTCGCTGCCTGCTCTGCTTTTAGTTGGTCAACCAGTGTAGGATCGTAGAGATCCTCATGGTGTGGCCACTAAAAGTCCTGTCTCAGGTTAGTTTTTCCTTTCGAAGTATGCTTTCGATATATATTCTGTTGTGTTGTGCGTATCAGCTACTGATCCAGGGACTAATACGTGTATCACAGTGCATCTCGGAAACGGGGTGCGCGACACGTCCCCTATGGTCTCCCCGTCATGGGCGTTCTCCATGATGTAGAGATTCTTGTACCTGAAGTCGCTTTTTGTGTGATCCCTCGTCGACCGGAAGACATTCTTTGTTCCGTCCGGGTTGCTAGATGGGAATGCATCGTTGAAGCCATCATCCGTGAGACGCTTTGTCTCAGGACGGCCTTTGGTCCCTGACACATTGAAGATGGCATAGATCTATAGTGGGATGTCAGCGCAGAAGGAAGGTCCAACGCAGACATACAATATGTCCAGCTCTGGTTCTGGTTCCACACTGTCGAGAAGATGCTGTTTGAGGCCCTACGCTGTAAATACCATGATCATTGTTAGGTTCTCTTGCTTTTGCTTACAGCACAATAGTAATCTACTTGTTACAGGCAAGTGGATACCTCAGAAACGACTCGCAGGCCTTCTTTGTCAGCTAGCCAGATGGCCTTGAACTCATTGTCAACGAAGGGCAGCTTGGAGCCGTCGCTGGAGATGGTTGGAAATACGCCGGACACCCTGAACAGCCCAACGTCTTTGAGTGGAGACTGAATCTTGTTGAACTTTCTAGGCACATCACTTTTTCCATTCTGCATGTAAGACAAGTCGAATCACTTAGTTGTACTCATAAATTAATCATAACTAGTGATCTGCAAGATCTGCATTGTGCGCACCTGCTCAACTATCATATTGTTTCTGCCACGGTGGTAACCAATGCTGTTTCCGCCATCGAGCACAAACGGGTTGTAGTAGTCTCCTTTGGGCTTGGTGATCTTCACGGAGTGGTCTTTGGGCATGGTGAAATCAAATACCGCCCTGGTGGTACTGGTCGTCCTCCCGCTGGCCTTCCATTTTTTCGGTCGTTTCGCGGATGGTTGCAACGGCAACTTCGTTCTCGTTGATGGCTGCTGGAGTCATGGCGTTGAACTCATTCGGTGTCACTTGTTCTGTGCGACCAGTGCTGAGGTCATACCGGAACACATGCCAGGTTACTGTATTCTTTCCACGAGCATCTATGTTGTCGAAGCCTCGGTGGAAGAAGATGACATTGTCGCTGCCCCAGGATGGCCAGCCTCCGTCCTTGATCAGCACTCTGCGATCCAGCTTACCACCCTGTGCCTTCTTGTCAACGTTCATTACCACAATGTCTGTTTTGAGGTGCTCGATCTCTCCTGTCCACCTGTTTCCACTGAAATTTGCCAGAGCCACCCTCTTTGCCAGAAGGCGACACGGCCGGGCTCAAATCATACTGCCCTGCAAGGTTTTAAAACCACTACTCAGGCCGTCGGTACCAAAAAATTTCAGTTCATCATTCAGGTATCCTTACTCTCTGGAGTTAGTCGTTCAGTCTCGCCAGTGATAAGGCTAGTCTTGTACACTACCGTCCATGGGGCACGGCGCTTCTCCGGGGCCTTCTTTGTCGAGACATAGATGAGGGATATGTCGGCGTTGGGAGCGAAGCCACCACCGATGCAGCCGCTGTCCTCCATCCGCACGCCGCCAAATTTGTCCTCCCCGTATATATGTGCAAGACTCAGAACCTTCACCTTACCATTGAAGCGCAGAGCCACGTGCAATGTCTCCGGGCCATTCTCCCTCTCGGAGACGAACACCAGGCCAGTGGCGTGGCCCTTCTCCACATCCACCCCGGTGGCACCGCACTCAGATGCCAGCTCAGGCTTCTTGGCAATGAGAGACTTCAGAGCCGCAGCTGGGATAGCCCGTCCATTGTAGTTGTAGGCAGTACCAGAAACCGGATGTTTGCCGAGTGCTAGATCGTTTGCCGAGTGTAATTTTTCGGACACTCGGCAAACAACTTTTTACCGAGAGTAATACGAAAAACACTGGTAAAATAAAAGCACTCGACAAACTTTTTAGTTTGCCGAGTGTTTTTTTATTACACTTGGCAAACAAGGTATTTGCGGGGTGTTTTTGGTTTAGCACTCGGCAAATTTTCATGTTTGTCGACTGTTTTTTTTTTTTTTTGCACTCGGCAAAACAGGTATTTGCCGAGTGTTTTTGGTTTTACACTCGGCAAACAAGAAACATCCGATTTTTTAAAACATATTTGGTGCAGCAAATTAATTCAAATAAAAAAGTTTTTAACTACAAAGTTGTATAACATTTCAAGATCTACAACTTTTATTTTGGTCATTTTTCATTTGAGAAAGCGATAGTAACGTTGTTCGCAAATTCTACATCTCTCGTATCATCAAACTATAAAAAAGGTATATAAGATTTATGAACAATTTTACTACCACTATGTCGGATGAACAAATGACCAAAATAAAAGTTCTAAATCTTCAAAAGTTATACAACTTTGTAGTTGAACACTTTTTCATTTGAATTAATTTTCTGCTCCAAATATGCTTTAAAAAATCGGGTGTTTCTTGTTTGCCGAGTGTAAAACAAAAAACACTCGGCAAATACCTGTTTTGCCGAGTGCAAAAAAAATACTCGGCAAACATGCAAGTTTAAAATTTGAAATTTTCAAACGACCTCGGACGGAAAAACAGCCAAAATGAAAGTTATAGATCTCAAAAAATTAGAAAACTTTGTAGTTGACAACCTTTTGATTTGAAATCATCTTGTTATCGAAAACTACATTTGAATTTTTTAAATTTGAAATTCAAATTTTGTAAACGACCTCGGATGGATAAACTACCAAAATGAAAGTTGTAGATCTAGAAAAGTTATAAAACTTTGTAGTTGACGACGTTTTGATTTGAATTTGTTTAGGGCCTCAAACAAGCAATTTACACTCAGTTTTGTATAATATGTGTGGAACTAAAATAGAATCTAAACACAAGTCACAGTGTGGTGCAGTGGTTAGAGGGGGGAGGGCGCGCGCGCGAGTGCCGAGTGTTTTATGCACTTTAGCGAGTGCCTACAGCACTCGGCAAACTCTCGGTTTCCGGTAGTGAGGACATACCGTCGGTGAGGAGCAGCTCACCGTGTTCTCCCGAGGACTGCGACACGGTGATGAGATCTTATATGTCTTTGCTGCGCCGTTTGACCACATCAAAATACTTCTATGGTTGCCACCTTTCGTAATTTTTGAAGGGCACGGTGGAGTGGTGGTTCTCCAATCTGAACTTGAGTCGAGGACGACATCAAATGAAGCAGGAGAGGATGATAAGATCACATATATACCCCCGCGGCCTCCACCTTTCAAGATTTCTAAAGGGCATGGTGGCATGGCTGGTTTTGAATCTGTCTTTGAGTCGAGGACGACTTCAAATCAAGTGAGAAAAGATGATGAGATCACATACATACCACTGTGTTCTCCACATTTCATGATTTGGAGTAATGGTTTTTGCAATCTGAACTTGAGTCGAGAATGACTCTAATTCAAGTGGGGGAGGATGATGTAGATATCATACATTCTGATAAAGACTCCAATGAAAAGATTCACACACGGTGAATTTAGACTGCAGAAAAGTACAAACTTACAACTGAAGTCACAACTTCATATGGAATCCAATTTGGGTGTTTAAGTATATTCTGTAAAGCTCATAAAGTCTACTTTCGAATGGATCCAGCCCAACCTTTATACCATGTTGGAGTCATTTTTATACAGAAGATGCTGCGTGACCCCAACTTAGAATGTTGGCCTGTGTATCAAGTTAAGCCCATTAGAGACGCGTCCTAGGGTTTGAGGACGACTCCAGCACCCTCTGGTCGTCCTCCACCCTATTTAAAGGTCCCAGCCGCCACTAGGAACAATTAGGTTTTCTTTTGTTATAGTTTAGCTCTTATGCAAATTTTTTATCTTCAGTTGTGTCCAACGACCACCTGTTAGACAGCTTTTGAGAACCCCACATTGTGAGAGATTTCTGGTTTGCCACATCTTGTTCTTCGATTGCTTGCAAGAATTGATCTTCGTGATCAAGTTGATCTTGCTGTCCAGCACGGTTAATAACCATTCAGAGTTGGTTCTGAGATTGCTAAGGCGCATACGTCCTATTCGTTTGTAGTCAGATCGTGAGGGTCGACTCCACCAAATCGATAGTTATCAGCTCACCGAAAGATCAGACACCTCAACTCCTATCAAGTAGTATCAGATTTCAGGTTTCTCGGTGAGATCTACTCACTCGTCTTTAGTTTTATTTTGTTTTTCCTACTGTCTATATAAAAGCCAAACACAAAAAATATATCTAGAAATGTTCCTCTATCCTAGACCTTTTGGCCTTTGCATCTTCTTTTTAGTATTTTGCAATGTTAAGATCGTGCTGCATTGCGTCGGTCAGAGTTGCTGTTTCAACCATATATTTACTTTCCATAATAATCTCATTCAACTTTTCATATTTGAAACGCAATATTTTTCTTTGACAAAAATCTGGTTGCAATCTGCAAAAGAAAGAAATAATTAAAAACAAATCAGTTAACAATCAAGGAAAATCAGGAAACAATCCTCTATAATCAGAGTGCAATCCACGAAATCAATCTAGATCCGATTTTATTAGAAATAACAGATTCGGTTACCAGATTTGTTGCAGAAAGAAACAACCATATCTCCATGATCCGTTGTTTGTTTGTAACTTTTTACACAATCTGAAAAGATCTCCGCGTTATTTTTTCAACAGATCCACACTTACCATAAAATTCCACCTGAACGCGTCGCAATCACAAAAGAGCTCTGATGTCTGCTATTTGAAAAATAAAGAACATCCATTCATCGTTTGAGACTAGATGTTGCATACTACTTAGAGTACGAACTTGTACCCTGCTTTGTATAGTCAACTAGCGTCTCTCCTAGTACTTGGTGTAAGAATCTTTCCGTTGCTTGCATCAAGTCACGTTTTTCTTAGTGCACCATTTGCTATATTTCAACCTTGTTGCAGCAACTTATACTGATATTTTGAGCACTTATTCAACATTGCATTTGCTAAATTGATTGTGCTAACCCTTGCTACAAATTGAAACTGTCCGAGCTCCACAGATTACTACAGCAAACAGGTTTTGTATCTCTGGTAATCGCTCCACCAATCTTCGCTGGTTGACATCGTTGGTTGCAAATAACCCCTGCCGGTTTGGTAAGAACATGTAAAAACTTGATTGAGCAGGTTTAAAAGAAATCAACTTGGACACAACCTAGCTCATTGTCAATTTGTTTTGCTGTTTGCTAACCATGATAGGCATAATAAAAAAAAATAGAGCTGGTGGTTTACATCTCCACCAAGATATGCAGATGCATCAACATGAGGTAAAGAATGATATTTTGCAAGTCATCAGTTCGTCAATACCTTCTTTTGCTGAGAAATTTGATCCTCATGCATACATTGATTGGAAACTAAATGTAGATAAAGAATTTGATGCACATGACTTGTCTGAAAAAGAAAAGATTTAAATGGCCTCAAGTGTTTTAACTGAAAGTGCATTGCTTGAATGGAAATATATTTGTAGGCACAATAATGTTCCAGAATCTTGGAAAGACTTCAAATGTCATTTTAGAGATGTTTTTATTCCTGCATATTATGCTAAATATTTGCTTGTCAAATTAGACAACTTGAAGCAGGATAGTATGACAGTTAAAGAATATTTTCATGACTTCAAAGTCTGTCATATTTGGCGGCTTAGATGAGTCTTAGAAAGATAAAATGAGTAGGTTTATGAATGGTCATAAATCTGAAATCCAAATTTTGCTCATTTCTAAAACTTGCTACTCAATCTCGCACATGTATTTGCTTGCTTGTATTGCTGAAAATTAACTTTTATCGTCTAAAGATACAAGCATGAACAATCACCATCACAAAATTGTGAAATGTATTGCTGATGTGCCTTTGTCACAAGAGAAATGCGATAAAGAAGAGTTGTGTGATACTTTATTTGTTACTAATACAACACAACTAGATAGAGAGCACTCTTCTGTTTTTTGTCCTATGCCTAACATCGTGCAGCAGAGTGAGAATAATGCTGAAGACGACATTGTGCTAGTTCCTGAAATAATGGATAATAATGCTTGTGTGGTACCTACTATATTCCACAAGAGAGAGAAAAATAAAACACACTGTAAGTCCCTCACTACATCTCGATCCTCTCATGCTACTTGTTGATGAGGACATCCCATCATTGGATACACACGATGCTCTTTCACCTACCATAGATAGTCCAATCACAAGAGCTCGTGCATGACAATTGAATCTTGAGGTGAGCTCGTTCCAAAACACAAGTCTTTCTTCATTTGAGAATAGATTGCTACCTAATAATTTTATCTTGATTAGGAACATTGAAGAAGATCAAGGGAAGTATGAAGAAGGACTTGAAGATGCTCCGGACCAGCAAGACACGTTGAACCCTGGAGGAGATTCAATCCAATTCGGAGTCAAGTTGTCCTCAGGTTCCAGGGAGCAGTCCACACTAAAACAGACGCCCAGGTCGCATACGGGGGCCTTTTTGGACGTTCTAGATATAGTTGGAAAGCTAAGAAGATAACATTTCCAACGGCACCGGTCTCATTTCCAAAGTCACTGAAATCTGCGGAAATCGTTAAAACAAGAGGACATCCAGAAACTTGCTGGTGCTGCGACACTATCTTTTGTCCTTTAGGCTTTGTATCTTTTCTAGGCCCATTAGTATTAGGGTTTGCCACTAAGGTCGACCTAAACTTTATAAATTCAGTAGCCTCCGTCATTAGAGATAGGTTTTGATTAGTTTTCTCTTGTTTCCAAACAGTTTCGTCGTTTGACGGCTTGTTGGTTAACCAACTTCGTGTTTCAATCTTGATTTCCTTGTTCTTGTTTGTGTTCTTCGATTCGCAGGCAGAGATTAGCCTTCTTGGTGAGGTAAATCGTGTGCGCACGGTTGATAACCAGAGGAGAAGTGGTGCTGCGATTGCAGGGTTCGAATCGTGTTGATTTGAGGTCGGATCGATTGTGTGTCGCATCTCTGCCAAATCGAGAGTTATCACGACCTGACGGAAGATCGAGAACCACGTACACACCAAGTGGTAATCAGAGCTTCAGTTATACCGTCAGGTTCACATCTATCCTTGTTTATTTTGCATTCATCCTATCGTCCACAAAAAAGCCGCAACACAAAAAAAATTAGTAGATCGTTAGGTGTTCCTCTGTCTAAGCCGTGTTTAGCCTTTGCATAATTTTATTTCAGAGTCCGTAGTGTTGAGTTTGTATCCTTAGTGTGTGTTTTGGTTGCTGGATTTCGTGATCTTTTTGCATCCAGTTGTTTGCCTTCGTCGTTCATCGTTTGCATTATTTAGATCCGTTATCATCTTTACATCTGTTATTTGTTCCTTTGCATCAAAATTTTATCCCACCCACCCATCCCATATTTCAACCACAAACAGATCCACTATTCATAGATCCACCTCTCCATAATCATCCGCTGCTCAATCATCCACAAAAGCATCACCCGATTCTCCACCGTTTGCTTGTCACACCTTCCAAAAACGTGTTCCGGACACCCTTCAGTAAAACGGGCATAACTTTTGCATACGAACTCGAAATCGAGCGTTCTTTTTTTTTAAATTCTCAGAATGAAAAGTCGCATTTGGCTCTCCCATCTTCATGAAAAAAATTCAAGGCCAAATTTCCTCTTGAAGTGGACCTTTGTGAATTTACAAGATTTTTGGTGTAATTTCAGACATCTTTGTGATTTTCGACATACCACATCCTCAATTGGATTGATCTGAAACTTCTTGGATTTTGCACCTCTGAAAATTAAAAAATAAATAGTGAAAATTCAAAAAAAATTGACATCATCAAGGTGACATCACTGTCTTGTGCTATACTGTGCTGATAGCTGATTTTTGGAGCCGCGTCTGTTGCTGATCTTTGTGCACTTTTATCGTTGTTCGCATCTGGATTTTTCATAAGATTAGACCAGCAACTATAATTACAATCTTGAAACACTTATTCAGCATTACTATCTATCATAGAATTGTGTGCCACTAACTATTATTTCAGCCCTCCGAGCTCCACATATCCACCTCGGATCAACACTGCATTTGACCTTGCAATTGTGGAATTACAACTCCCTGGTATCTCCTGTCAACAGTTGACAATCCTTTGCTTTGCATTGGTAAGAACTGTGTAAGAACTTGGTAAGTCATTTCATTTGCAGATCTGCCACCATAGAAACCGCACCACCGTAGTGTAGAGATAATATCCTGCTTTGCTTCTTTGTTATCTTCTAACCATGGCAAGAAAGGGTAAGTCTGTAGGTGATAAGAGTGAATCTTCTGATGCTGCCAACACCCCGAACGACTTCAATTATATTGTCAGTCAAAATGAACTTGCTGATAGTATTGCTAAGCTCGAACAGAGGATGACGGATCAATTCCAGAGAATGAACCAAGAATTTCAGCATCTCTCAATTCGTATGACAAACTTTGAGGCACGGCGACCACAACCAAGAGCAAAAGAAGAAGATGAAATTAATGGCGAGAACCATTCCGAGAATGGCATTGACAATGATGGAGAACAACAAATTCCTTGTCCCATCATCGACGCTATAACCGCTAAGGTATGAGAGGTAATAAACATCATCATACTCCTTATGAACCTTTCGCTAAGATTAAGTTTACCATCCCACCTTTTTCTGGTAATTATGATGCTGAAGCTTATCTTGATTGAGAGATGGTTGTAGAGCAAAAATTTACATCTCACTTAGTTCTTGAACAACATAGAGTTAGACAAGCTACTAGTGAGTTTCGAGATTTTGCTTTACTATAGTGGACTGATCTTTGTAGAGCACAGTTGCAACCTAATAGTTGGGATAGACTGAAAGCTGCTATGCGTAAGCGTTTTGTTCTCCCATCCTATCAAAGAGAATTGCGTAAAAAAATGCAATATTTAGAACAAAATGATAAATCTGTTCAAGAATATCTTGCTGAGTTACAAAAGTGTATGATGCGTTGTGAGATAGAAGAGGACTTTGAGGAAACTATATGTCGTTTTTATGCTGGGTTGCCTCTTGAAATTCAGGACATAACTGATTACAAAGACTATAATTCTCTCGAGCAGTTGTTCCACCTTGCTGTGCTTGCAGAAAAAGAATTGCAGAGAAAACAACTCCAGAACAGGAGCCATACATACACTCCACAGTCGACCTTTCCTTCTTCGTCGACCACACGTACACCACCACCGTCGAGCAGGAGGTCTCCCACCACCTCCAACACTGCCACAGCACCAAAACTAAACCCTTCGGTGCAATCCTCGGATTCGAGTAAGCCTTTATTACAGGTACCCAATAAGAATACATCCTCTAGTACCTCCACAGGACGCTCCTCCAACATCAAATGTCATAGATGCCATGGCATGGGTCATATGCAGCGAGATTGCCCAATCCAGCGGGCATACATTGCTACTGAAGATGAAGGATACGTAAGCACTTCGGATGTTGAGGATGAAGAATCCGATGACAAGATTCCTGACGATGATGATGGCCAAGTATTTGGTGGTGATGATACTTCGGCCTACAGGACCATCATTGTCCAACGAGCACTCTCCGCACAGGTATGTCTTGATAAGATTCAGCGCCATAATCTATTTCAGATTTACTTTGTGATCAAGAACAACCGTGCACGCGTGATCATTGATGACGGGAGCTGCAACAACTTAGTGAGTACTGACTTGATCACTAAGCTGAACTTGCCCACACGGCCACATCCACATCCGTACCATATCCAGTGGTTAAAAGACTCCGGTAAGGCAAAGGTAACTAAAACATGTCGAGTCCCTTTCTTTTTTGGCACCTATGTTGATTCTGTGGATTGTGATGTTGTACCTATGTAAGCTTGTTCATTATTATTGGGTCATCCATGGGAACATAATAATGATGCTATCCACTATGGTAAAAGTAATAAATATACCTTCATGCATAAAAGAAAGAAAATTACTTTATTACCTTTGACCTCTGCTGAAACTGTACAAGCTGATAGGGAGAGAATTGCTAATGAGAAGAAAGAACAGCCTCCTACACCTGAAAATCAGCAAGCAATAAAATTGAAAAGTCCTGTAATGCTTGCAACAAAATCTGACCTTGCTGAAATCCATGATGAAAATGCTTCATGTTATGCTTTGGTATGCAAGGATGCGTTGTTTTCACTCGAGGATCTTGCTTCTTCTTTGCCTTTTGTTTCTGACCTTTTGCAGGAGTATCATGACGTCTTTTCACACGAGATACCTCCAGGACTACCACCCATTCGAGGAATTGAGCACCAGATTGATTTGATTCCTGGAACGAGCTTACCAAACCGCGCCGCCTACAGAACCAACCCTAAGGAGACTAAGGAAATTCAGCGACAAGTCCAAGACCTTTTGGACCACTGGTATGTACGTGAGAGCCTTAGTCCTTGTGCTGTTCCTGTTCTTTTGGTTCTAAAGAAAGATGGTTCCTGACGAATGTGTGTTGATTGTAGAGCCATTAACAATATCACCATTAGATATCGTCATCCTATTCCTAGGCTAGACGACATGATTGATGAATTATGTGGTTCTATTGTTTTCTCTAAAATTGACTTGCGAAGTGGATACCACCAAATAAGAATGAAATTGGGTGATGAATGGAAAACTGCTTTTAAGACTAAGTTTGGATTGTATGAGTGGTTAGTAATGCCTTTTGGATTGACTAACGCACCTAGTACTTTCATGCGTTTGATGAACGAGGTCTTACGTTCTTTCATTGGAAAATTTGTGGTGGTTTATTTTGATAATATCTTGATTTATCTCACTTGCGTGCTGTTTTTGATGCTTTGAGGGATGCACGTTTGTTTTGAGAAGTGCGCCTTTTGCACAGACCGAGTCTCTTTTTTTGGCTATGTTGTTACTCCACAGGGAATTGAAGTTGATGAAGCTAAGATAAATGCAATCAAGTGTTGGCCCACGCCCACAACGATTTCACAAGTGCGGAGTTTTCTTGGACTTGCTGGATTTTATCGCCGCTTCGTCCACAATTTCAACACCATTGCTGCTCCAATGAACGGGTTGACAAAAAAGGGCGTTGCATTTCATTGGGGCCACACACAAGAGGAGTCCTTTGCCACTTTGAAGGACAAGCTTACACATGCATCACTGCGCTCCAACTTCTAAATTTTGGTAAGACTTTTGAACTTGAATGTGATGCAAGTGGAATTGGTATTGGTGGTGTATTGATGCAAGAAGGTAAGCCCGTTGCATATTTTAGTGAAAAATTGAATGGCCCTGCTCTTAATTACTCCACATATGATAAGGAATTGTATGCTCCTGTACAATGTTTAGAAACCTTCGAGAGGATCAAGGGAAGCATGAAAAAGGACTTGAAGATGCTCCGGACCAGCAAAACACGTTGAACCCTGGAGGAGATTCAATCCAATTCGGAGTCGAGTTGTCCTCGGGTTCCAGGGAGCAGTCCAGACTAAAACGGACACCCAGGTCGCATACTGGGGCCGTTTTGGACGTTCTAGATATGATTAGAAAGCTAAGAAGATAAATTTCAACGGTACCGGTCTCATGTCCAAATCTGACCGGAATCAACAGGAATCGTTAAAACAAGAGGACGTCCAGAAACTTGCTGCGTGCTGTGACACTATCTTTTGGCCTTTGGGCCTTGTATCTTTTCTAGGCCCATTAGTATTAGGGTTTGCCACTAAGGTCGACCTAAACTCTATAAATTCAGTAGCCGTCATCATTAGAGATAGGTTTTGATTAGTTTTCTCCTGTTTCCAAACAGTTTCACTGTTTGACGGCTTGTTGGTTATCCAACTTCGTGTTTCAATCTAGATTTCGCAAGTAAGTTGCGTTCTTTCTTATTCTTGCTTGTGTTTTTCGATTCGCAGGCAGAGATTAGCCTTCTTGGCGAGGTCAATCGTGTGCGCACGGTTGATAACCAGAGGAGAAATGGTGCTGCAATTGCAAGGTTCAAATCGTATTGATTTGAGGCCGGATCGATTGTGTGTCGCATCTCCGCCAAAATGAGAGTTATCACGACCTGACGGAAGATCGAGAGCCATGTACACACCACTTGTTATGAGTTGCAATTGCCCAATGTTCATACTAGTGTTCTGCAATGCTTACTTGAGCCTCTCATGACTTACGCTTTGTTTCGTAATGCACATTTGTCCTATGATTGTATCAAGTTGTGTGAAGAAGTTTCGTTCATCCAAGAACACAACTAGTGTAAGGTGTTTAAAAAGTTGTTGTTGAGTACACACATGTGGAGAATAGGCCATTTTATTGCACTGATTTGAGTGAGGAAAAGTTGGAGCTCATATCTTCTTTAACTTCTTTAGGTTATATTGAATTTGATGTTCCTTGTAACCTGAATTATTTAGAGAAGAGATCATTTCAAGATTGCAGTTTGCAATGTTTTAGTTATTGTGTTTTTTATGCTATTGACAAATATGATGACATTAGAGATTTCTCAGTATCTAAAATAGTCCTATGTACTAATCTGAAATATTCTTTTGAAATACATCAGGAGGATCAAACAATAGCTTGCACTAACACTAACAATGCCTTGCAAAGTTTCTCTACTTTTGTAATCTATCAACAGGAGCAACTGATGAAGCAAGAGAAGTTGTTGTTGTGGCCTAGCTACGTGCTCATCACTTGTCCCAATATGAAAAGAAGAAATTTTGCTGACCACTGGATCAAACCGAGGACGGCTTGCTATAAAGAAAGGGAGAATGATGAGATCTTATATGTCCTTGCTGTGCCGCTTGACTGCATCAAAATACCCCTGTGGCCGCCACCTTTTATGATTTTTGGAGGGCACGGTGGAGTGGCGGTTCTCCAATCTGAACTTGTGTCGAGGACGACTCCAAATGATGCGGGGGAGGATGATGAGATCACATATATACCCCCGTGGCCTCCACCTTTCGAGATTTCTAGAGGGCATGGTGGTATGGCTAGTTTTGAATCTGTGCTTGAGTCGATGACGACCCCAAATCAAGTGGGGAGGATGATGAGATTACATACATACGCCCATGACCTCCATCTTTCAGGATTTCTAAAGGGCATTTTGGAATGGTAGTTTTTGCGATTTGAACTTGAGTCGAGTACGACTCTAATTCAAGTGGGGGAGGATGATGTGGACACCATACATTCTGATAAAGACTCTAATGAAAAGATTCACACACGGTGGATTTAGACTGCAGAAAAGTACAAACTTGCAATGGAAGCCACAACTGCATATGGAATCCAATTTGAGTGTTTAAGTACATTCTGAAAAGCTAACGAAGTCTACTTTTGAATGGATCCATCCCCACCTTTATACCATGTCGGAGTCAGTACCAATCGTCATTTGTATACAGAAGGGGCTGCGTCACCCCAACTAGGACCGTTGACCCGTGTATCAAGTTGAGTCCATTAAGGGCACGTTCTAGGGTTTGAGGATGACCCCAGCACCCTCTGGTCGTCCTCCACCCTATTTAAAGGTCTCAGCCGCCACCAGGAACACTTGGGTTTTTTTTTGTTATAGTTTAGGTCTTATGCAAACTTTTTGATCTTCAGTTATGTCCAACGACCACCTGTTAGACAGCTTTTGAGAACCTCACATTGTGAGAGATTTCTGGTTTGGCACATCTTGTTCTTCGATTGATTGCAGGAATTGATCTTCGTGATCAGGTTGATCTTGCTATCCAGCACGGTCAATAACCATTCGGAGTTGGTTCTAAGATTGCTAAGGCGCACATGTTCTGTTCGTTTGTAGTCGGATCATGAGAGTCGACTTCACAAAATCGATAGTTATCAGCTCACCGAAAGATCGGACACTTCAACTCCTATCACACTGGAGAAGATATCCACTGGCAGCGGCGGCCTGTAGGTAGGAAAGAATGCGATACTACCACGGCTAGCTTCCACTTCCGAAATAGGGAATGCTTATGTGGGAAATACAGTTCCTAACTCAATGGTTCCAATGGCTTGTTCAATTCGAGAGCTGAGCTAGCAAATTTATAGCTGGAGGTGTCCTGGGTGCTTGGTCTGTTAACTCGCTTGAGGCATCGTATGTTAGATTGCCTGATAAGACTAGGACTCCAAGGAGCTTCACCACGTTTTGCTGAAGGGACTAGAATACTACCTCTGGTTTTAAAATATTGACACCATTGACTTTTAACATAAACTTTAAAAATTCATCATATTCAAAAAATTTGTACAAATGTGTAAACTTTTATTATTATTTGATTTATCATTCATGGAATTTAAATTGCGACTAGTAATTTTACACATTGGAACAAATTTTTTGAATAAGACAAATGGTCAAAGTTGATGTTAGAAATCAGTGGTGTCAATAATTCAAAACCGGAGATAGTACTATATACGGTGACCAAGACTTCATACTATCCTGTCTGGGGAGAAGCTGCTCTAATTTCTATGAGTAGTAGTTATGCTCAAAGAAAATGTAATATTTCATTGTCATAATAGTCATATAGCCAGTGCAAGCTGCTTAGTCTGGGCGCACTTAGCAATCAAATATTTTCATGTATAATGACTTAAGGAGATGCAGGTTACAGGCCCACTGCTGGGGTACAGATGTTTTCTAACTATTTTGTTGAACATTTGTTCTTGATGTTTATTTCTTATCAATAACAATATGAAATAAGTCATGTTATATATTACTTCCGCCCCTAAAATCTTGTCACTTTTGACTTTTAGATTTTTATGTTTTGACTCTCCATCTTATTCAAAAAAAATATCATTTATATTATTGTGTTTAGTTTTATCATACGAGATGCTTTAAACATAGCTATTTTTTAAAATTGTAAAAAAATGAAAATGGTCAAACATAGTTTATAAAAGTCAAAAGTATCATGAATTTAGGTATGGAGGTAGTATTTCAGAAAATGTTTTATTTGTTGCTTTATTTGTTTCACGGACATATCCATGTCTGTAATTCATATATGATACTCCCTCCGTCCTACTATATGTGACGTTTTTTACTTTTTAAATCAACTTTTGACCATTCGTCTTATTCAAAAAATTTGTGAAAAATTCGAAATGGTTTAGTTTTAAGTGTTTACATGGACCAATCGACCAAACTAGCTAGTCAAATAAACAAGTAGGATAGGAATGAATGCAGAAAATATATTGGTAGGGCGAGTAAGGTACGCACTTATTTTTTTCTCAGAAAATATAGCATGTCATCCATCTGAATTCACATGCAGTTGGAACCGATCCACTGCAGCATGTGGTCCAACAGTGACCAGTCTTTTGTGCGTTTTGATTCTACAGATTATTTTACTATATATAAATGCCTTCTCAATGGGTGCTTTGACAACATGGTGGCCCATATTAACAATCAATTCATGAAATCACCAAACAGTTGCACATAATTTTTGTATCTGGAGTACCCATATTCAGTAACTTTGTTTTGAGTTGAATTTTGTTACCAAATTTGTCGTCATTGATGAACTCCAAATTCTTCATACAATGATTGCAGTGAGTCTACAATAAAGATGTGTTAAGCTGATTGCAGTAGCCTACCCCATCTTATACATTTTAGATGCATATGAGTAATGAGAAAGAGCTGTATGACTCAAGTGCCCGATAAATTCAAACAGGAGCCCAGTTTAGAGTATCACTGCCCTTTGGTTTCGAGTTTAGTTATGTTATCGCCGGATTTTATTATAGTGACAACTAACGGGCAAGTCTCCTTCCTAATTTGCTCATCAGATTTGATCAGCTGGCAAATTCAGTAACATACAAGTGGTACATAAATATTAATGGATCGATGTTTGACTAACCATATGTGATGATATACATACGACGATATGACCGTGTATGATAACATTAGAATTGTTCACAATCCAGTAGCAAATTCAGCCATTGGTATTACGCATATCGTCATTACCATATTCATAAGAGCACAAGTACAAACATTGAAAAACAAGCTACTGACTAGATGAAGTCTTAGTACGTTTATTTTTTAGGAACTAGAAAATAATGGCGACAACAAATATGATGTCAGTTTATTAGTCTTTCTGGATGTAATGATGCATTGCAGTGCACGCAATCACGATTGCATATGAAGACATTCCCTTGTACAAAATATATGTGCCTAGATGCCCAATGCATTAATCCACATCTAACCTATCATGATAGGTCACATGCTCAGTCGAATAGATGCAGGACTGACAATTTGAAGTCACAGAAATCTATATGTCTTGATGGCTAAGACTTTGGCAGCTAATTAATCCAGGTAGTGGTAGATATAGCTTCTGTATTTACATGTATCAAGGTCAACAGATCAACAGTCCCATACATTATGAATAAAGCCTGTCAGGACGAAACCTTTATAAATTATTTAACTCTTAGACAATAGGTGAAACATATGTGTAGTAAATTTCTATTCTTTGCATGAGTCCATGAAGAAGAAAGACCCACAACATGAGTTACCCGGTGAGGGTGGATAACTTTGCGCAAGGTTGTATCTCATAAATCCTTGCATTTAATTCATGTTATGTAAGCAAGAGATTTTTAAGGTATTATTGGTATTTTTTTTTCTTAGTTGAAGTTTAAGAAGTCTTTGTATTAGCACCCTTTAAAGGTGCTATTTAGTAACTCCAAGGACCAGCAGTTAAGCCTCCATTGGAAGAGCTCTAGCAGGGGTGAAAACGGCCGAAGAAAATGAACTAAAAAATGTGAGGGCCGGATCAGATTAGGATCGGGCCAAATTTCTATTCATTTTTGAACTAAAATTTAGTAAGGACCGAAATAATTTGTGAAAGGATCTCCGAGTCCTTTTATCACCCCTAGCTCTAGGGCCTTGGATCAATGAATTGTTTGGAAGGGCTTATACATAGCTCTAGAGATCCATGGATTCTTGGGTTTTAGATATAATGGATTTGTCACACCCCAAATTTCCCAATTTGGGGATGTGAACTTTTCTTCACCAAAATAAAGTAAAATTTCCAATTATTTAAATAATTTTAATTATTATTGGTTTGTTCTTAATTTTAAAAGTATTCAAAATTTCCTTGAAAATAAAGTTTTAGACGTTTTTGTCTAATATTATCTTACTTTAATAAAATGATTTTGTATTTAT
>BCLG01000829.1:95974-117096 GCA_001602295.1 Zoysia matrella
CACCTACTCCCTCCGTTCCTAAAATGTTTTCACTGTTGACTTTGAATGTCAACTTCGATCATTCATCTTATTCAAAAAATTAATTAAAATATTTAAAATTATAAATTGTGATTCAAATAACTTTAATGATAAAGTAAATTATAATAAAACATATGATATTCATTGATTTTTTTTTATAACATGAATAGTCAAAGTTGATGTTAGAAGTCAACGGCGACAATAATTTAAGAACAGATGGAGTATTTGCTTAGACCCTCATTGATATTTGTAGTGCTTATTGAAAACCATGTTTTTTTTTCAAAATCTCTTGGCAAAGAGTTACCTCATACTTTTTTATTTGAGGTATATATATAAGAGTAAATTTAGAATGCAGTAGTAGGTTGACAAGTCACTGTTTTCCTAGTTCCCAATTTTCCATGGTCAGTAAAAAACAAACTGATAGACAAAATTAAATGAGATGGGAAGGCAGGAAGGTGCCAAGAAGATTTATTTGAGCTGGCACTGATAAATCCTTCACCTTATTGGCGCAACTGTGTATATATAGGGCGGTAGAGGAACGCCGGTACCACAAGGTCTGAAGGTGTCCAGTGCTATTGAGTGAGCGAGCTGACACTCATACAGAGGTAACGACGATGAGAAGCCTATTGCTCCCACCTCAAATGCAGGTAATTTGCGTGCTTCCCACTGATGATTCCAATGCTTTTAAACGTTTTATTGCTTCTACTCCTGCATCTCTGGAAATAGTTTATCTATAAGAGACCACTTTTTTACGAAAAACAAAATCATTTAGCAAAACGTATTCTCTTAAGGTCCCCATACAAAAATTAGTGGAAATGCCACAAAAATGCCTTTAGCTTCTAGTACAAATCGATGAAGCATTTCTAAAAGAGAAAGAGCAGCAATCTTTTGTTTCAAACCGTTCGACACGCTTTTATTGAAGCGGCAACAGAAGCTTTGAGAAGATATAGGAAACCGGCACTAAAAGATGAATTAATATAATTACTGTTGCATTGTTGGTGATAAAATGTACTCCTTTTACGCAGGGAGGCCGGCACTAGGGTTCAGCGATGCGGGGAAGGCGTCCGTGACGGCAGACCACACCAAGGATGCACCGCTGGAGGCGACCACCGTTAGCGTGCTTCTGGATGTCAGCAGCTCCTCATCCACCGTGGGTCGGGCACCGCTGGACCTGGTGGTGGTGCTGGATGTCACCGGCAGCATGGAGGGTAGCAGACTGGATCAGCTTAAGTCGGCCAGGCAGTTCGTCATCAACAAGCTCAGCCCCACGGACCATCTGTCCATTGTCACCACCTCCAACAAATCCGACAGGCCGTGTGCGCTACGCGCCATGACCGATGCTGCAAAGTCCTGTTGGCCCAGCTCTCACAGTCTCACTGATTTTAGAACACACGGGCACACACAAGAATGACACAAAGACTCAAAGAAATTTAAATTTTTCAGTGCAGCACACCAACACTCACATCACTTTGCAATAATTCACTTCACTCACCCACTGCAGGTACACATACTTATGTAGCCGTCCAGTTTCGTGGCCGGTACTCAACTCTGCATGTTTCGGCCATGCACAGACCCGGCCATTCTCACGCGTGAAACTCCACCACCCGAACGTGCATGCAAGATCACTTCCACTAATTTCTGCATGCCTGCAGTACCAAACTACCACAAGCTTGACTCTAAACGATGCGTACGCACGCACACTCATGCACCGCCGTTACTGTTGATCACACACGACACCATGCACCAGGCCACACACCTGTACTACTGAACATACATGAAGTAATTAACATGGACACAAACCAACTCACACGTACATGAACATGATTAGTTCCAACAATCACCCTCTAATCATGTTGAAATTATTTAGCACCTCCACGTCTTGCTTCAAAGTAACGCCGCCTCATAATCAACTTCTACAACACCAAGTTGCGTCATCTTCTTCACTGTTTTCTTCACTTCATCACACTCATCGACGAAGTGACCGAGCTCACCACACTTGCAGCAATCGATCTTAGACTTGTCACCAGATTTTTTAAATTAATCGAAGTGTCAAATTATCTCGAATTCGTTCCGTGCAAGTTTGAATTTTTATTTTAATTTTTCTAGCGCCAAAAAATTTTGATCCGTGAGCTTTTATTGGGCTGAAATTAATTTTTGCTCCAACCCCAAAATTAACCCCTCCTATACATACCCCTTTCCTTCTTATCTCTTTCCCTAATCCAGAGCAGAAGAGGAAGTCGCCCGCCGCTCCGTCCCCTATGCCGCCTTCGATTTCTGCGCGCCGACTCTGCTCCACGCGTTGCCCGCCGCTCCGTCCCCGTGCTGCCTCCGATTCTAGCGTCGCGTCGCAGTCCCCGCCCTGTGCCGCGTGACGCCGTCCCCGACGGGGCAAGCGGAGTACACGTCGCCCGTCTTCGCTCGCCCCGTCGACCACCTCATATCCGATCCCGCGACAACCGCATCTCCGCTGGTCAGCCGCCTCCCTCTCCCGTCGCGTCGCTGTTCAGCGCGCCATCTCACGCCGCGTCACCGAACCCCGACGCTCGACGCCCGACGCGCCGTCTCCGGTTTCGTCGGCGCGCGTCGTCGCCGCGTCTGCCTCCCACGACACCAGTGCGTGATTTCGGATTCCGATCTCCGATTTCCAGTGCGATTCCGTCTCCGATTTCCAGTTCTCTGGTGAGAAATTTCTCCTCTCTCAAATTCCTTTTTCTATTAATGAATTAGTTGCTAATCAATTTACGGTTAATTGATTTGCGATTAGTCTAGTTCCTCGTGGGTCTAGATCTTCTAGGATTTTTGCGGAACTCCGTTTGGTCTCAGAGGATTTTCAAAATTGTTCCGTTAAATTTGTCTCGTCAAAAATATCGTGTAAAATTTTTTGGAGAACGTTTTGCGCACATTTAGCCTTAGTAATTTAAACTTTGACTTAATTACCGAATTTAATTGTCGTGTACCTAATGTCTGACCCTGTTTGTACTGTGTTTAGCTGGTGATCTCGAGGATAAGTACCGCGAGCCAGCTCAGTTCGACGACCTAGATCTCGACTACGATCCCGAACTACCAGACAAGCTGCGTTCCTCGATCACTTTTGTACCCAGTATTTTAAACTTTATGTTTTGTTTGCAACCCTAATTTGCATGCCAACTGTTTTAAAATATACTAGCAATATTCTTAAACCGTGTCTATTTATTGTTCTACAAATACGAGCCCTAGGATTGCTTTAGAATAATTATTTTATTTTTATGCTTAGCCATGCTTAGTCGCATTTATTTTTATCTCACACTTATCACTGTAAAAATAGAATTTGTGTTAAATGATTTTAAACTGTGATTCAAATGTGTGAGTTTTGCGAATAACTATACATAACTATTTAACGGGGGCAAGATAGAGTATGAAGAGCTGAGGGACTTTTGGGAAGTCCCTGTGGGCGTATCTATGGTGGGTACAACGAGAAGATTTGGGTTGAGATCTTTTCGAGAGACTTGTTGGTTGTTGGTGTTGAGGTTGGAGAGAGTGCCTGCTCCGACAATTATGGACCGAGTCCTTTGAGCCTTGTACGCTCAGTTGACAAGCATACACACCACGTTACCCTGTATGGGCAGTGGTTTGATCTTGAAGGTTGTCGAGACTGGTTGTTTACCCGTGGGTTGGCGATGTTGTGTTAGTGTGGTGTAGAGCTATGACTCCTCACATGAGATTGAGATACCCCACCTAATCAGTGGTAGGCTCTTCACAGCTCCAGGACCCGATTACGTAGGCATTTGAGATCACAATCCTGGAGGACGGATAACGCCAGTTAATGATTGTGGACGGGTCTTTTGTGTTTATCGGGACTACGATGGTAGTTTTCGATGACACTTCTCGTGGGTTCAGGTGCATCAACTCTGCAGAGTTACAACCAATGCGCATTGCGATGTCCTTTTTGGAAGGACACCCCCCTGAGTTGTGCTCTTCGTTGAGTAGTTTTGTTTTCTTCCTTTCTCTTCTTTTTTTAAAATGTTTTGGACTCCGACCTTTGAGCTGTGGCCGCGTGTGGAGGTTACACCAGCATTTAAAATGAACCTCCGTCTAGGATAACGGAGATTCTTGCGGGGCAAGATAATAAAATTTGACAGTTTTAAAATAAAACTTTCTTGCATCTTTAAAATAAAATAAAATATTTTAAACTTGCATTTAGCACTTGAGCCAGCCTTAAACCTTGAAACCATTTGCATGCAAACATTGTTGATAGGTAGTACACAGTTTGCTGAGTATTCGTACTCACGTCTTTCTAATTTGTTGTTTTCAGAGGATACTCTCAGCTTCGACTTCGACTACGTCTCCGACAGACCGTGAAGTTAGCTCCTGCGCTCAAGCTTGCCTGTGTAGAGGAGGTTCGCTACCGCTGCCATAATGATGCTTTCGTTGCTGCATTCAATGGATTTCTCGATAGCGATCGTTCTGCTCTGAGATGTTTCTGGCCTGCGTGTCGATGGATCTCTTTGGAGGATTTTATTCTAATAAATTTGCTTTGCCTTGCTATTTTTTATTCTCATTTCTTGTTTAATGCTTTTATTATTATTTCTTGATTGATCGCTTCTGATGTCATGCTTGCCAACCTCCTAGGATCAGCAAGGTCACGGAAGATCGAGACTAATCGAAAGGTAAGAATAACCCAGTCGCTACACCGCGGTACTTCTTCTTCTCAGCATTGCTGCCAGAGCCCTCTCTGCCCCTCTTCTCTTTTGCAACTATGGCCTCTCACTCGGCACGAGTGAGCCGCGGTTCACCTTCCGCGATCAACAGCTGCTGCTCCCCTTCATTGTCACGACGCCGCCCCTTTGAAGACTCCTCGAACGCCCTCAAGCACCCTATAGTCTCGGTCACCGATATTTTCGTCACATCTCTCCATTACTCGATGGTGCTCACAAGGGGTTGAAACTTATCGGAGACGAAATGCAGTAACTTCTCCACGACGGTCACCTCCTCCACTTTCGTGCCGAGAGCAGATATCTCATTCACGATGGTGGTAACCTTCAAAGCAAACTCATTAATTTTTTCAGATTCATCCATGTACATACCATCAAGCTTCCTCTTGAGAGTTTGTACTCGGGCCATTTTGACACGCTCTTCACTGACGTGCATCCCTTGGATAGCGTTCCACGTCTCCTTCGCAGTCTCTTTCTCTGATATGGCCATCACCATGGCCTCCGGCACAGCTTGGACGATGGCGGCGAGAGCTATTTGGTCCAACTTCTCATCGACGGCTTCTTTGTTGTCCATAGCCGCCCCCACACACCTTGGGCGCGCATGAAGATCTTCATTTTCATCGCCCACACAGTATAGTTGTCATTCGACAACATAGGGTAACGGAGAGTCACCCCCGCCTCCTTCACTTGTTGCACGACGAGCTCGCCGTCAACACTCTTGCCACTGCCGCTAGTGTCGTGGCGACTTGGTGGTGTGTACACTCTCGAATTATCTCTGGTCATGATTGCAAAAACTCAACCTAAAGCTCTGATACCAATTGTTGGCCCAGCTCTCACACTCACTGATTTTAGAACACACGCGCGCGCACAAGAATAGCACAAAGACACAGAAAAAAATTTTAGTGCTGCACACCAACTCACCCACTGCACGTACACATACTTAAGTACCCGTCCAGTTTCGTGGCCGGTACTCAACTCTTCATGTTTCGGCCATGCACAGACCCGGCCATTCTCACGCGTGAAACTCCACTATCTGAACGTGCATGCAAGATCACTTCCACTAATTCCTGCATGCCCGCACTACCAAACTACCACAAGCTTGACTCTAAACGATGCGTACGCACGCACACTCATGCACCGCTACCGTTGATCACACACGACACCATGCACCAGGCCACACACGTGTACCACTGAACATACACGAACTAACTAACATGGACACAAACCAACTCACACGTACATGAACATGATTAGTTCCAACAAGTCTGACCTCAAGGGCATCGTCGACCGTCTCATTGCTGATGGCGGGACTAATATCAAGGATGGCCTTGAGACTGGCTTACTTGTCCTGGCTGACCGTCAGTACATTGCTGGCCGCGCCGCCAACGTCCTTCTCATGTCCGACGGTGTGCAGAACCGTGGGCACGCGAGGCAAGTCGTCAATCAGCAGAACGTGCCCGTCTACTCTCTTGCCTTTGGCGCGCAGGCCAACATGAACCTCCTCCGCCATCTCTCTGTGAACGGCGGGACATTTAACCCTGTCCCAGATACTGGGAACGCGGGCATGCTTTCGGTCTTCTCCCAGCTGATGGCCGGTCTCC
Source organism: Zoysia matrella (assembly GCA_001602295.1). Taxonomy (NCBI): domain Eukaryota; kingdom Viridiplantae; phylum Streptophyta; class Magnoliopsida; order Poales; family Poaceae; genus Zoysia; species Zoysia matrella. The sequence goes on from BCLG01000829.1 coordinate 102,285, forward strand.
TCACTGTCGTTGTGCAGGACCTGCACCTCATCCTGTCCAAACCCACCAGACCCGATGGTGATCTTGACAAGATCCTCAAGGTTGCGCCTGGAGACTTCATCCAGGAAACCGATAACCAGTCCGGCGCGGTCACCGTCAAGTTCGGCGACCTCTTCAGCGGAGAGGTCCGCAAGGTGGTGGTGGACCTCTTGCTCGTCGCGGCCACAGGAAGTGACTACGAGACTGACATCCTCGAGGTCGCGGTAAGCTACTCCGATTCAAAGGGAATTAGGCAGAAATTCAGGGGGCCAAACTCTCCACTTAACTCGCAGCGGGACCGCTACCAGCGTCACGGCCACGCCGAAGCTGGTGGCAGAGAACGCACGTCGGCAGCAAGCCGATTCCATCAGCGCGGCGAGGTCGCTTGCAGACGGTGACGACCTCAACCAGGCCCGCGACAAGCTGGTGGAGGCGCAGAACGCGCTGGAGGACATCCTAGACCAGGCCAACCCCATGGCGGCCATGCTGAGGACGGAGCTGCAACAGCTGCTCGACCGCATGGAGTCTCCGGAGCAGTACAAGGCGGAGGGACGCCCCTACGCCCTCGCTGCCGAGACCTCACACGCCCGCCAGCGTTTTGCCTCGAGGGGAGACGTGGAGGGTGTTCGTCTCTTCGCCACCCCGCGCATGGATGCCTACCTCGAGCAGGCCAAGAAGTTCGCTGCTGACCCTGACGCACCGTGGCCGATCGCAGACGACGATGCAGTGGAAGAGATAAAGGCCAACCCGATGGCCGCCGTCGCAGGCTCGCTTGCCTTCTACATCCGTTCAGCTGTTGAGGCGCTGCAGGCCATCGAGAAGATCGTCACAGCTGCCGCGGCCCCAGCCAACGTCTAGGCCCAGCCTAGCTACCAACAAGCTACTACCTATTCGCTTTCATTAATTTGCTTCACAGTTATTATTTGTTTGCATCATTTTCCTTTTATCATCACGTAAGCTTTGAATAAATCAACCACTGTACTTCAAAGATTATTGTTGCTATTTTATCACCTTTGTAATATTTGTAATGTTTATCAACAATTATTGAATAAATTAAGTTTTATTGTCAATTTTTTTGTGAGTTAGTCACTCTCCAACAATGCCATCTTCTAACTGAATATACAGTTCCTTCGGCGATGCATCCAAAACAAAGCAACTTCTGTCATAATAACAGAAGAAAATCATTACAATTCAATTGACCATATAAGGAAAACTACTGTAAACATCAGAATTCGAGTGATCCAACATACACCCGCGGGTTTTAAAATATTGACACTACTGATTTCTAACATACTTCTTATTCTATTAAAAAAGGTGTGATAAATATAATATATTTTATTATAATTTACTTTATTATCGATGGTATTTTAAACATGACTAATTATTTTAACTTTTGAATAAAATGAGTGATCAAAATTAATGTTACAATTAATTTATAGGCTGCATGTTCAAAACTGTAACTTAATATTGATTCCTCCATCAATTCCTTTTTTTATTCCACAATGGGCCTGATTTTGATACCTGCTCTCTCTTTCCACAATGGGCCAGCAGACCAGGCCGGGTTTACGGTGTTTGTCTTCAGCGCGCCGGACAGCGTGTGCACTAGATCCTCCGCTCGCCGCCCTCCTCCACGGACAGACCCGCCGCCGTGGATGATGGCGACGGCTGCAGCCTGCATCGGAAGCGGCATCCGGGGTGTCGGAAACTTGGAGTTTTCACGGAGCTGCCCCACCGGCATGAGCTCTGCTTCAGTTACCAATTGTCGTTCCTCCCTTAAGATAATGGACGTCCCCACCCATAGTAGTGTCTTCGTCCCTGCACCCACATGCTCTCACAGCCACAGAGGTATTTGTGCGCTAAACTTCCACTAAACGCTTGGATCTAGGATCTCCTACCAACAATCATATTTTTTATTCTTGTGTCCCTGCTTTAATTTCCTCACATAGTGTTTGATAGAACAACACTGGACTCCTAGAAGTTTATTTTCCTACGCATTATCTGGATGTTCTGTCATGAATTATCAAGTGGCTATATCAAACTGAAGGACCGAAGATAATCTGACCATTATTCCCTGGTGAACATGACATATATCCCTCTGAACCTGATGTTCTCTGGAGTGATTCCGGACACTACGTCACAGCACTGGCTCCAGTGTCAAACAGTCCGAACCTGTGCCGGAGGATGCACCACTGCATTGTGCAGTAACAAAGAAAAATATGAAAATGCAGTCAAACGACCTTCAAAAGTCACGAAATTTGGATCATAGCTTCTTCAGGAAATCACGAAGCAATTCGACAAAGAATCACTCAAAAAGCTCGAGAAATGAGAGAGATTCAGTTTTTGGTGGAAGATCTAAGTTTTGAGCGAAACCAGTGAAATCGATGGAATCAAAGGTCCTCTGGCTTGGATTTGATTAATGATCAATAACAAAAGTTTCTAGCACATCCTAGTACCACAAAACCCCAATAAATCCACCAAAATCCACCAAATCCAATATTTCAAGAAAAACTCCAAATGACTCAAGAAGTGGAGGGAAAAAGGGACGAACATGAAAATGACTCAACTTGAACTTGTTTCGTTGATCGAAAGGTTCAAGTTACAATAAAAAACTAGCTAGGAAGCCGCCCTCATCCTCCTACTCTTTGGAAGAACGAAGATTGCCTCTCACACAATTCTCCTCTCCACTAAAACATGAACCACACCCTAACACACACAAAATAAACTACCAAATGGCTAGGTGGAAGTCCCTCACCCGTCCAACCATCTATCTCCTCTATTTATAACCTCCTTAATCATGTCTAAAGTACCCTCACTTCCAACATAACTCAGGGGCAAAATGTCCAACTTTCTATCCATCGCCCGGATGCTATCGAATCCTTCATGACTTTGCTTCGCCACGATGAAACCTTCATGATGGTGCCACGTACACCACTATCCATCGCCTTCGGTTTTGAGGCTCAAACTGAGAAACCGCCTTGCATGCTTCTCAAAGAATGACTTCCCAATGTCGACGTGTGTTACCTTATCTTGCGATCCTGACACTAGCAAGTCTCTCCCAGTCACGCTCCTTGGGCCTCTTTGTAACTTGCACTGGCATCCCGCTCGTCTTGACTTGGTCAACCGACCGTCTCCATCACTTTCACAGTTTTGAGGCTCCACCATGAAACCGTCAGTGCTTTTTTGCCTTCTCCATATGTATGGTCTGGATCACTCTTGACCTCACCCGGCTTCTCGATTGTCTGGCCCCAAGTCCTCAACTTGTGCCCAATCCTCCTAATATTGACAGCAAAGTTGACTTCATGCACTTACACATCATGAGACAAGCAAACACATTTCCTTCTCCTCCAAACACTTCACCATTTCACCGATTAGACAATAATCAACCAAGACATAAAAGTGATACCCAAGAACTTTGCAACTCAAACCAAATTCAAACTCGTCAATGACTCATTACCCATAATGAATTGTGGCACATCTCAACATGGTTCCTCATAAACATTCGTGCACAGATCAAATGCTACTTTGCAAGCCCAACAATATCACAGAATGGATTTTCCCTAGGTGACCTATTTTTTGTGAGGGACAAGAAGAACCTCCACCATAAATGCCTTTTTTTGTGAGTCACAAATACATCACCAAAATTAAATTTCACGAGGGGTATCTCTCACCAGCACGAAAAGTGTATACTCCATCCATTCCAAAATATAAGAATTTCTAGATTTAGTCAAAAGTCAAAGTCTAACTTTTATCACTTTGACCATTAACAATGAAGAATTCATAATGTTTGACCATATAAAAATATTTTTTTGATTCATCGTGAATAAGATTTCATAAAAAAAATATTTTTATATTAGAAGTTATGCAATTTTCTAGATATTATTAGTAAAAGTTAAAATAATTTGACTTTAATCAAACCCAAAAATGATTATATTTTGGAACCAAGGTAGTATATGGTGAGTAATTCAAAACATTCATAAAAAAATATATTTATTGTGAGGGGACTCAACCTCCACGAAATGTTTTCACCTCCTCCCACTACCTTCGGTGCTCCAATGTTCATTTAGGAGCCAAAATGTTTTATCCACGTGTTAGCACCAAGCAATTTGCACAACATGTTTTCCTTTTGTGATAGACCGCCCCACGGAGAGATGATCCATTGACCTCTAGGATCATATCGGGTTTCACACAAGAAAACGAGGACTAACAATACAACTCAAGCATGATAAAATATAAAACAAATTGTTGTTTAAGTTACAAGCCAAAGTTATTTAAAAGTGCGGAAGCCTTCACCTTATGGAACTACTAGGATCTCCTAGAAACTAAGCATAAGATAGCATCTTCTAGCAGCACACAAGCAAACTCAGCGCGGTGAGCAGGGTTCCTAACAGACAAAGCTACCCTTGAGGGTCGCTCTTATCAGTTGGTCCAGAGGAGGAAAAGAGAGATCATCTGCAAACAAAAACAACAAAGAGTGAAGCCCTGAGCATCTAATGCTCACCAAGTCTTACTCATCAACATGGCCCACTACAGCTCGAATCCAAAAGATACGATAAGGCAAACTCGCATAGGATAGCTGTTTGCAAAAAACCAGTGTTAATATAGTGGATCCTTATTTTCAAATTTTAGCAGTAAATTAGGTGTAGGGGAATATAAATTTAATTCACACTATAAACTAGCACAATCATGGTTGCTAAATAATTTAATAAATATCAAGCAAACCATATTATTTTTCCATTTCACGCTTGTTCCACTTTTTAACTACGATGTGGCGCATTGAGACAAGTGATACTCGTTACTGTGAGAGGCAGCAATTATAATTGATTTTCATCTAGCTGGAGAAACCTGATTACACGACACGTACACACTTCCTCGAAGTCGTACCCGACAACCTTTCACAAGAACTACTGCAATGTCGGTCCACGACCACCAACCCAGGCAAAAGGGCCCTACACAATATTCATCCTGGATGCAATATTGTGAGGTACAACCCCTTTTGCAGATGCTATTTCAATCCATCAGGAAGGTGGGGTACGTCCTCACAAGGCTGCACTTCAAGCTATATTTGTTTCCCCGGGCCCTATATCTCAGGTATGTAATCAGTACTATTCAAACTTGATCAATAAAGCTGACAACGGTACAGTGCTTAACTGACACAGATGGGGCTACCACGGTGAAGCCTCGACCTTCCGAAACCATCCTAAACACCACCCCCGTTCGATCTCCAATTTCATCATTTCATGTGATAATCTAAACCAACTTCCTTATTTCAAGTAATACTTCTGAACCAAAGATGACAACCTATAGCTCGTGAGTGAAATTCCTATTCACTCGACTTCTACCGTTAACTACAACTTATAGCAAAGCTTTACGTCAAGTTCACTGTACTAAAGACACTTAACACGGGAAACAAAGTAACTATCATGCAATCTACAGTTGCAATCAACTCCTAGAAACCTAATGCACAATACATCACTAACCATACGCAGTGATAAAAGGAAAACATTAAGACAGAGTTAATGTACCGAAGCTTACATTGGCCTTGCTCAAAGTTAGATTCTTCGACTAACGGAGTGTCATAAAACTCCTCCTCAGAAACATGAGGTCCTATTCATGAAGTGATATGCAAAGAAGTGAATTATGTTGATTTTTAAAGTTTAAACCAAATCACATGGGATGATAACTTTTTTTTTCAAAAGAAACTAGTAAATATGGTTACAAAATTCCTTTAACTATATTTACAAAAATGTAAAGTATAATTTGAATTTTCCGTAATAACATAGGTATTAAAAACTAATTATTGACAATTTTTTTAGGATTTATTGAAATCACATGAATTTATAATGAATTAAACACCACTTAAACAAAATAAATCATTATAAAATTATTTATGATCAAAATAAATATATAACTTTTCTAAAACAGATAGTTTGACCAAAGAAACTGAAAAGTAAAATTTTTAAGATTTTATCATGCCAAAGAATAATGACAATACATTACTGAATTATTTTGTGATCTGAATTAATTGAATTAATTTCATGCAGAAAATGACAATTTGCTAGCTTCAAAATGTATTTAGAGTCAAGAGGATTCTAAAAAAATTATTTTACATTTTTACAATTTAGGATGAATTTTCTACGGATTTTACAAGTATACAAACATTTCTGACTAATTAACAATTTATTTCGCAAACAAATAAATGTTTCCAGCCTTATTGGGCCTGGCCACACAGTGGCCATGGAAGATCTGGCCCATTTAGAGGCAGGCCACACGGGGCCACAGGGTGGCCGCACCGAGCCTGGGCGATGGCCGCAGAAAATACGGGCGAGGCTGGAGAGGGCAGCAGCTGTGGCTGCCTGCTCGCCGTAGCGGCGGCGGCGCTTGCCGGACCAAGCATGACGGCTTCAGAACTAAAATGATCTGTGCTTCGAAGAGAGGCCAGAGGGAGGGTCCTCGGAGTGAGGTGCTCACCGGAATCAGGCCGGCACCAACGAACGGCAGAACAGCTACTTCGGCAAGGTCGCGAGCTCGGTTCAGTGGACGACAAACAAGAGACCTGCACTGAAAGCTTCATTGAGGCACGGAGATAGATGACACGTGTTCGGAAATCGCCGTGGGTGGCTGGAGGACGGTTGGCATTGGCGAGGTGAGGAGGTTCAGGCTGCTGGCTAGGTGTAGCTTCCAAAATTCCCGTGCCAAGTCAAAGGAATCGACTGATAAACCCCACTCGCCTGGGTGTGCTCTACCCAAAACGAAAATAAGATGAGGAAATCCACCACCCGGGCGTGCCGGATTTGTAGAAGAACGGCCGGCGAGTTCGAAACTTCAGAAATGGGGAAAAGTTTGATTCTAGCATGCTCAGTGGGAGAGGAGGCGTCTGTGGTGGTGGGGAAGCGGGAGAGGGGGTCGGCGCAGCTCGCCATCGAGGAATGGGGGTGGGAGATGTCTTGGTCGCAGCTCTCCACGGTGGTGGCCAAGAGAGAAAGAGCGCCAGAAAGGAGAGCGGTCAAGGAGGAGGGAAAGAGCGCCAGAAAGTTTCAACAAGCCTGTCGGTCGAGGAGGGAAAGAGAAAGGAGAGCGGTCAAGGGGAGCGTGGGTAACGTTGACCAAAAATAACCGTCTCCGGTCCGCGGCGGCGACGAGGGTGGGGACGACAGCTTGCCGGCGGCTAGCTGTGAGGGATCCCCCTTACAGCCTAGTGCTCGGGGCTGTTGCGCTCCCCAACCTCGTCGGAGGTGTCTGGTTTTTAGGATTTGATTTCACTTCGGTGAGGGTGCAGGAAGTTTTGCTACTGCTCGAGCAAGCCGCTCGTTCTGAGCTTGATCGGCTGGATTGATCAAGGGGAGTTCAATCCGGTTCGGCTTTCGGAGGTTTTGCTTCTCCATCCCCTGGGCGGCGGGGTGTTGGGGTTGCTCCTCCCCGGCAAGGCGAGCCGGGGGGTCTGCGTGTCGGGTTTGATGGAGACACAGTTGGTTTTCGCCATGCATCCGAAGGTGCAGAGCTCAATGAACAACGAACATCAGCAGATTTCATGGCGGTTCAGTCTGAAAGAGGATGAGGAAGAAAGCGGCGGTAGTGGGCCATCTTGGCCCAGTAAGCTTCAGGAATCTCATTGGGCCATTTTCAGTCACTCCTGGAGGCCGAAAGTCAAACGCAACTGGGTCTGGGTTTCAAAGTTTTCAGAACCCGACGATGAGGGACATATTGGTTATCCAGCGCGACCAGAAGAAGCGCGTCGACTAGGTCACTCCGTCCGTTCCATTGTGTGCCGCCGTCCTCCCCCTACCTAGTCGAAATCCTTTGTTGATGTGGTGAAGATGGGGAGAGATGATGGTAGACCTTCCCAGCATGCTTGGAAGCGGAGGATCCAGGTCGCGATCCAATAGGATCCTGGGAGGGCGAGAAGGAGGAGAGAGACTTGCGTGAGAAGCTTCAAAGGAACTCGAGTTTCAGACGTCAAGAGGGTCCGTCACACTGGCCGGATTCTGGACGTGGCTATCAAGGATGGCAAGGTAATCGCCCTGATTTCTCTTGGGGGACAGAGAATCGATGGGATCCATGGTGATCTGAAGGGGATTTTCGTGGCAACCACTCGCAAGGAGGCTTTGCTCCGCATTTTGGGGAACGGAGATGGGATAACCGTATGCGCAAGGAAGATCGAGACATCGCTGAGGAGGAGGGAGATCTCTCAAAGGTGAAGTGCTTCCGCTGCCTGGAGATGGGTCACCACCAGAAGTCCTGTACCAACAAACCTAGCTTCTACAAATGCAAGATGTCTGGACACCTTTCTTCTGACTGTGGGGTGAAGAAGCTCAAAATGCTGGGATTCGCTCTTCCAGGGCAGGGTTTCTATTGTATTAATTTCCCGACAAGTGCCTCTCATGCTTCTTCTTCGATGGGTTTGGTTACAGTGGAGGAAGGTTGTACTAATGAGCAGGAGATCAGTTTGGAGCTGGGGAAACTGATAGATAAACAATTGAACTGGCAGGTGAAGCAGATCTCTGATTGAGTTTTCTTAGCGTGTTTTCCAGATATGTCAACGTTGGAAACTTTTTCTAGGGTCTCTGGTCTGATGATAGGTACCAAAAACATCAAAGTGAAGATCTCAAAATCTAACTTATATCCAGAGGCATCTAGTTTCCTGCAAACAGCTTGGATCAAGATTTATGGTGTGCCTTCTTTTGCTCGAGAAGTAGGGGTTATTATGGAACTGGCCTCGTTGGCGGGAGAACCTTTGGTAGTTGATGAACTTAGTTTGATTCAGCCAGGGCCAGTGAGAGTGAAGATGAACTGTAGGGGGCCCAGGAATCTTCAAGGCCTTGTGGAGGTGTTTTTTAACAAGGTTGGGAATGAAATCAAATTTCAGTCTGAGGGGTTTAAAGGCAAGAGACCTCCTCCCCACAACCCTCCACCACCAAAAAAAAGATGACAGGGGAGGTGCTGATGAAGAAGACTATGACTTTGAGGAGTTTGGGGATTTGAAGAAAGGAAATGAACCAAAGGAAAAGGACTTTGGAGGCAGGAGAAGTAACTCTGGGATGGAAGGTTCTCAAGATTATAAAACCAAAAACCTGAAAGAAATGGGGCAGGTTCAGAATACTGGGATGGAGAAGCCTGAACTGGGTCAATCAGAATTAGCTGAAGGCCAGAAAGAGAAGGTCGAGTGTGCTAGCAAGCAGGAAATTCTGTCTGAAGATCAGGGAATAATGGGAGGATCCTTTTCACTCTCTGGACAGAACAAAAATATATCAAGGTTGTCTAAGGATGAGGTGGCTGTTAAGGAGCAAAATGAAAATCAAAATGAGATCTCAGGACACCAGGATGGTGCTGGCAATCTGGGACTTAATATTCACTATTCCAAGGCAGCTACTGAGGATGCTGATTGCAATCTGTCTGGGTGGGAGTTAGAAGAGAGTATGGATTATGTTGATAGGATGTCAGGGGAGTTGATGCCAGATATGGGGGCAGTTTCTGTAGCTTCTGAGGTTAATGAGCTGAGGTTTGGATCACAGTCTCTGGGCATAGAGGAGATGGCAGTGAAAAATCATTTCATCCACATCATCTTGGGGTAAGTGCCACAAACTATTCCAGAGATAATGTCAACAGATGATGAGGTCTTACAGTCAGACACTAGGGATATAGCTGACATCATGGCACCATGCTCTGAAAATCAAAGTTCAGCTTCACCTCCAAAGATTCAATCTGTACAGGCCTCTGAGGAGCTGGAGGAACAAGTTCAGCTTCATCTCCATCAGCTAGAGCTACTAAGAAGTTCAAGAACCGTCAGAAAGACAAGCATCCACTGGTGGTGTGGCACCCCATTTCCGGAATACACTGTGATACATGTATTAGTCCCTGGATCAGCAACTGATATACACAACACAACAGAATGTATATTGAAAGCATACTTCGAAAAGAAATACTATACCTGAGACAACTTTTAGCGGCAACGCGGCAAGGATCTTTATGATCCAATATCGGTCGATCACCCAAAACCGAAGCAAGCAGCGGAACATCAAGGCTCAAATTTACAAGCAGACTTGGGAAGCAGAACGAAAACCCAGCACATCGTCACCTACGCGGTCCTCTCTGTCTAAAACCACAAATGCAAATGGGTGAGTACATAAGGTACTCAGGAAGCTCTAACAATAGGCAAGGGTATATGTATAGATGCACATTTGGTTGTAGCAAGGATGAGGCTACGGGGTTCAATTTTTGCGAAAAGCCAATTTTTATGCAGGGTTCACTACAAAAGATTTTTAAAGGGAAGCGAAAATATTTGTTGTCTATATTTTAATATGTTGGTCCTGTGAGAAATGTTCATCAATCCCGTCAGTACCCATATTTTAGTCGGGCCTTCCGACACAAAGTCATAACAGCCTCGGCACGCGGCCTACACTTTCCAAAACACAGGTAGCTACACCCACTCACACACTAAGGATGATATAGAGAAAACTAATCGTAAGGTGGTCGAACAATAGCATGTCAATACGTGACAACGGTCATTCTGAAAGTATTTTACACTCTCTAGAGGTTGTACACTATGCCCACAGGTTATGCTCCTCCTGATCAACAGAGTTGCATAACGTTTACCCCACAAGTACATAGCCTTCTACAGATTCCACCCAAGACGCATCCAGGGGCTATTCGTCGGGGTTTCACTCTCGATGACGCGACGATACATTCTCGGAGTTGGATCATGAAGATTTACCACAATCACGTCTTTTTCTGGTTCCCTTTTTTACACTAGGTATTACCAAACCAGGGGCTATATCCGTGGGTTTACGATTCCATGACGCGGGTAATTACATGGTCGAAAGCCGGACAGCGAGTTATCTCATGCCTTGCTCATGGTCTCTTGTGTCCTACTGACCTCCTAGTGACTCAATGTGAAACACTTACATAGCGGGGATAAGTCTTGCCCAATACGTACAGGTTCTGTGGTTGCACGAAATTGCTAAGTTGATCGCTAATGACCCGGTCCTTATATGGCAGGGGAGGCGGACTCGTCCACGACAGGTCGACCACATCAAAGACTATACATCTATCACCATCACCTCTTGTGAGCCCCACCCCATGACCGGAATCACCCATCTTCACCTAGCACAAGTTGTGCTAATCCCATCCCTTTTTATTTTACACACACCACCAAACTCTTTTTAATACTTTTGAAGATAATTGGTGTATAGTTTGGCAGTGCGAGGCACCGCAGTTGGGGTCCTAAGCATTCTAATACAAGGCAACTTTCTATTCGTTAAAAAAATTTAACGATAGAAATCCTATGGTTAACAAGGAGGGTGTCGTCAATGGGTAATCAAGGTATTTGATATTACTATCTAGTAACTGACACTAATATCAGAAATGCAATCAATCAAGTAGGATTATAACTAACACAATGTTTTAAATACAAATATTATGCATAGCAGTATAGATAGGCATAGATAGGCACTATAGGAGCATTAGCAAAATATGGGTTCAATATGATCAAGGGGTTAGAACTTGCCTGCAAACTTCTAATCTTCGGACCTTGAGGTTGGAGGCTTCTTCTTCAAGATCTTAATCTTCAATCTCTAGCTTCGCGTTTAAGTCTTCATGCTTCTCTTCACACGCAGTCCTTTCGGCTCCTCTTGAATCTTGGCTCTTCCTTACGCTCAGCGTTATCTACGCAGAAAGAAACGCCTAATAAAACTACCGAAAAGAAACAAAACTCGAGAAGAAGCGATAAAATCCAAGAACTCGGAATAAGAACCAATTAAACACCGCGAGGAAAAACTAGTTCTATGCATGATGCGATGGTTGATATACCTAGTGCAGCTTATGGAGAGTGTACTAGGTTTCATGTGGTGGGTAGTTATTATAATGAGCGGCTAGGCCTACCAGTATGGTTAATGGTAAGGCATGTGCACATGTAGTTCTGTGAACAGCACAAATGCCTTATATTGTGAACTTAAGGCATTCGCATGGTGCATAGTGCGTCATCTTATATAGACCTTAGCTTAATGACTAATATTAACAGTAAGAGTTTTAGCTTTTAGTTCATTTTAAGCTATATTTAGTTAGTGCTTAAGTGATCACGTGGGGTGCATAGTGTACCATTTAACTATCTAGTTTCTAGTGTGTAACCTCTAGTGTGTAGAGATTAACTATAAAATTCTAGACTTATAGCTAAACTGGTATGGTTCACTGGCGCTTATGTGCACTACTGTAGGCAAGATGCATATAGGTGCCATCTAATACTTTATTTAAATATAGTATGCATGAAACCTATTATGATTAAAAGATTAATCACTTCGATTCCTAATATGCAATTGCTTCCTAATGATTAAGGGCTAATTACTAGCTTTTATTTTATAGATAAATTACTAAAGCCAATGTGTCTCTATGTCCTAATGCATACAGATACAGGGCAAAACGTCTAAAGGTGTTATATTTACTTAATTCCTAATATATATGTAGGAAGTCTGATATTGAGCTACTAATTACAATATTCTAATTTTATCTAGTTTACACAGAACTAACTCAGTACGTGTGCTGATGCATGCTGGCTAGAGATGAGATGCATATACGGCTATTCAAAATTTACCTCCTATTACGTAAGTGATCTTAATTATTCCTGAGTGACTAATAATTAACTATTGAGTTATTGTAATTATACCCTTAATGCTAATAGGCGGCACGTGCACTAGCGTATGCCGATGTGTTGTACGTGCTTTCTAGTGACTAATTACTTGATTTTACAACTAAACTACTACACTAAGTAGATGACGTCAACTATAGTGTGGTGTCGGGCATAATGCTATTGTTAATTATCTAGTTTATACATATAACAGTGGGTCATCCTGAGTGATCAACAGTTAATTGCCTAGTTTAATTTATATAATTTATATAATTAAACTATTAACACTAACAAGTGGTACATGTACTAATACGTGCTATTGCATGAGTGAATGCATGGCAGGACGCTTATGGGCTGCTTTCTAAGTATTTAGCTACTAGTGTTTAACTATTAATCCTATAATTCTAACCATAAATTAGATTACTTAATGCGAACATGGTTATGCAAACTAATGTGCACTAAACAATGAAGTCATGCTATGATGGGGTGCACACTAGCTTATTATGAATCTCCGCTTAGGGATGCATCATAATTAAAGACTTGCACTAACATCGGTAAAACCAAAAGAGGAAACAAGCAATTAAACTCCGCGAAGACGTACTATTAAAAACAAGCCAGCAGGATCAGTTGTTGGCTAAGGTTTGAATGACTTGATGTGGTGGAGCTCGAGACAACGGTTTCAACGGTGTCAAAATCACTGAAAACGGAATTGAGGTGTGGCTGTGGTGAGGCAGACGAGGTGCTCACGACAAAAGACCGAAAAACCCCTGTGGACACGCTACCCGGCACGTGGACGTCGGGTGTGTGTAGGAGTGAAACAGAGGATGGGCCTCGTGGTCGCGCTGCCAGCCAGTGTTCAGGGTTGTTGGACACGTGTGTGCGCGGAGTGTTGAAACAACCTCCAAGTTACGTGGCTTGGCCAATGGCCTCGGCCATTTTCTGACATTGTCAATTGGTCTATGACCGGAAACTAGAAAAAGACAGCGTAGACACATGGTTCGGCCTGTGTCTATGGCCTCTGGACGCATACGTGTCTAGAATCGAGGGATTCTCCGTGGACACGTAGTTTGGTCTGTATCCACAGCCCCTGAAAACATACGTGTCCAAAATTGGAGAATATCTCCCGTGGACACATGAACAGTGATCGCGAGTTTGTGATCGTGTCCGTGTCCGTGTCCAAAGTGGACAAGGGGCTGTGACCGTGTCCGTGGACACGCGGACTGTGACCGTGTCCGTGGTCACGCGGTCGTGCCCGTGTTCGGGAACATAAGGCCGGGTGTAGAACTTTGTGTGCGAGCGTGAGCGTATGCACGTGTGTGGCTGGCTCGCAGGGTCACACTGCCCACTGGTCAGAAACCAGGGACGCGCCTATTCTTGCGCACGTGTGCTAGGGCGCAGCGCGCCAGTGCGGCACGGTGTCCTGTCGGGGCTTTGCCAGCATGGCTCAGCTCGTGGTCACACGAACGTGGCTGTGTCCAAGTCGTGTGGCACGTGCTTTTGGCCTGGCTGTGACCTGATGCGTGATCACGTGGTTGTGACAACGTTCGGCCTCAGATAGGAGTCACAGAAAGGTGTGACCGTGTCCAGGCTCCAGGAAACCTGTGAACAGGTCGGACGGCTACCGTGTCTAGGACACGTGCCGGTTCCGTGCCCAGACCCGGTGTGTGTGTGTATGGGTGCATGGTGTAATTATAGAAATGAACAGGGGTCTTGGTGTATATAGGAAAAGAATTATACTATAAATAAACTGCAGATCAAAGAGCTTTCTGTAATGGGTCTATACCATGCGGCCAATCTGTTGGCAAATAAGCGGCAGGGACCAACATGCAAGGAATTGGACTTCTAGGGACTTGATGAAAAATATCATAGGGTCCGGTCATTAGAATTGAGACAAATAGCGATATCAAGGAAGTATAAGGGTTTTTCTGCAAAAATGCAATTCTTTTACTAGGACAAGGCGTGCTCCTTCGGCCACAACCGTGGACCGTGTCCACGTCTGGTGGGCCAGCGGCTAGGAGCCGGTCCACGGCCTCACCGTGGTCCACGGCGGCGGCCCAGCAGCAGGCCGGCTGGGGAGGTCTGGGACCTGGCGGAGCAGCACCTCGGCAGCGCAATGAAGCTTTCTGTGGGTGCCGTGTGGCCAGGGAGGCGACGACGAGCGCTGGCGGCGGAGTGGAGGCA